>JASANB010003143.1:0-49876 GCA_030248155.1 Sabatieria punctata | reverse complement strand
GGAGGCGGTGCCGGCCAAAAACGTTGTTTTTAGGGGGTTGTACTGAAACCGTCGGCCGAGGAGGGGGTCAAAATTTTGAATGTTTAAACATCGAAGTTTATGGGCGGCCCCTAAGCATTCTGTCAACTGAAGTGGAGCCACATCAAGGCTGTATACAGACTCATAGAATTGCGTTCCAATCGATGCCTCTTCTTCAAGTATAGCATTCAGATTTTAATGGTTACTGGAGGCACGCCCAGCTTTGATGGAACTCAGTGTACACTTTCCGTTCCGTAATTGAGTTACGTAGAATCAGGCAGGGGGGTGTGGGGTGTGTACACCCCCCTTTGCGGTGGAGGTAGGAAGAAAAGGTCTGTCAAAAATATAAGAAACTAATGAATTATGTACTAAAACTGTCTATTTTGTGCTCAGAATGCCTTCTAAATGCGTTTTTGAAGGCCAAATTTTCAAAATTTTCTCGCCCTCGCGGCAGAAGCCCAACCAGGCCATTATAAACTACTAAAACTTGTAATTTCTGTTAATTTTAA
Source organism: Sabatieria punctata (assembly GCA_030248155.1). Taxonomy (NCBI): domain Eukaryota; kingdom Metazoa; phylum Nematoda; class Chromadorea; order Araeolaimida; family Comesomatidae; genus Sabatieria; species Sabatieria punctata. The sequence goes on along the minus strand of JASANB010003143.1, from coordinate 49,349 downwards.
GCTCGGAATGCGTTTTAAACGCGTTTTTGAAGGCTAATTTTGCTAAATTTTCTTACCCTGGTTGGGCAGCGGCCCAACCAGGCACTTTCAAAATTTTACACCCCCATTCCAATATCCTGGATACGCCACTGGAATCAGGGATGCCTACCATACCAAAATTGTACTAGTACTACAATCAATCTCTGAATTTAGTACTAGTACCATTCCAAACCAAATTCAAAACAGCTCCTTCTATACTATACCATACCATATCAAAATCAAACGCCTTTACCAGATAATTTTAGTACTAGAATTATGATTTTGGTAAGGCCTTTTCATTTTAGTACATTGTACTAGCTTGTTGGCTATATTTATAACACTTTTCAAATGCGTCAAAATATATTCCCAGTCCTTTCTGCATGTTTTTGATTTGAAAAAAACTCAAGAAAGGTGGATTGAGCATAATTTCCAAAGGCTTTTATGAGATTATCACAGCAAACTACCACTACTGTACCAAGAGGTGTGTTTTTTTCCGGTATTTTTTCCGTTTTTTTTTCGAAAAAAAAAAAAACCGGTTTTTTCCTAAGGGTCGGAAAAAAACATAAATCGCGGAAAAAAACTCAAGCTAATTTATGTCATTTTTCAGTTAAAAAATGGACTTTTGATGTGCATAATAGGCTAGACTGGCTCAAAACTGTTAGAAAAACAACAGAAAATGCCAAATTTGGCAATTTAGAACAAAAAGGCAAACTGCTTTAAGAAAATTTGCATATAGCGTATATTGATGGAGCCTGTCAGGGACTGTTTCATGCCTGTTTCGTGATTTATATCCATGTAAGATGGGTATTTCTGTTCTGAAAATACTGAGGAAGGCGCTAGAAAGCTTTAGGAATCGTAAAACCAGGCTAGGATACTCAGAACTTGGGCTGGAGTTTTTTCCGCGATTTAGGAAAAAAACAAGAAAAAAATGGAAAAAAACAGGCCGAGGTTTTTTTCGGAAAAATATCCATCCCTGTACAGTACTATACCGTACCACATCAAATTAAAAGAATCCATTAAAAACATTAAAAACTGAAATAACAGGAGAAAATCGCAGTGTGCTAAATTCGCTGACTTCAAACGTGTATACAGTACTACCTGCCTCAATAGTTTATTTTTGCCCGCTACAAACCAATCGATCGGCCATTGCGCGCTCTTTAAAACGAGATCGAGGGTACAAGATCCATCTCCTCAATTTAAAGCTGGAAATTAATTCCCGTAACCAGTATACTGTTAGTATGTTAATTGTGACTGCACGAGAAAGCAGGCCAAAATGGCCAATTTGCGGGCCATGAGGAAGCAAAGAATTGAATTATATTGTTGAAAATTTACAAGTAGATGTAGTTTTGATAGAAAAGAACGAATTTGAAGTCCGTTTTACCCTAGCTCTCTTTCTTCGTCTGATATAGAACCCTGTACCTTCCAGAGTATGACAAAACTGAATGTTGCTAAACTTAAAATTTAGATACTGAAACGAATGTAAAAACACACGCTGAATCTCATGGTGACATCCATTTTTTTGTTTAAAATCGAAAATTCTATTTTTTCGGATTCTGAAATTTTTATAGCGAAAAAACTCAAATTTTTGTCATACGAAAAGTCGTTTGAATGGCTTAAAAGATGCGCCATTTTGTCCTCTTTTGAATGGCATAAAGCTATCTGGGGGTTGGATGGGGTAGACAGGCCACTTTGGCCGCCTGAATGCTCAAAAATCGATCATCTATTTTACTTTTTCTCAAAATAAATTCCTTAGGATTAGTTTGTTCAGGTTATATGCATAACACTAATTGCAGAATGACGTTTTCATGCCTCAGACAGTTTAAACAGACCGTTTGCTACTGTTTTCACATCTGCATATAGGTGTCTCCTTCTGAGGTGCGCCATTTAGGGCATGACTTATGTGTGGTACAGTTACTCTTGTTTGCGTATACGCAATACGCATACGCAAAACGCAAAAATACGCATTTTTATCAGAATGCGTATATGCATACGCATCTACATCTGGATACGCAATACACATACCCATACGCATTTTTGATCACATTTGAGTATTTTTGCGTATGCGTATTTACTATACCGTTTAGAGGCTGGGAGCCTTGAAAATAGCAGTTTTATGTGTGTTTTGGCAAGGTCACTTGTAAAAATCAAAGCTATTATTTATTTACCTACGAAAAACAGGCTAATACCCCACATATACAGTGATTTTCTGTCTTTTCTAAAAAATTACAAAAATTAGGAAAGATACAGGAAAAGGAAATATTTCCACTTTTCGCTGACCGGCTTTCACTATTGCAATTACCAAATTTCACTTTTTTGAAATTTCTCGGGAATGAGTCAAGCCTAGTGCACCACACTTCAACATATAAAATTCCCCGAATTTTGGCACCTATGGTTCAAATTTCAGCCTATTTCGTCAAAATTTGCGGAAATGGCAGTAAAAACAAATGTGATCATTTTTTCGGTGACCGGCTTTCACTATTGAAATTACCAAATTTCACTTTTTTTGAAATTTCTCGGGAATGAGTCAAGCCAGGTGCACCAAACTTTAACACATAAAATTCCCCGAATTTTGGCACCTATGGCCCAAATTTCAGGCTATTTGGTCAAAATTTGCGGCTACAGTCATGTCTCGTTAATCCGGACCTCGTTAATCCGGATATTCGCCTTCCGGACAAGATTAGGCCAGGTCCCAATTTTCCCCCATGTTATATGACTCGTTAATCCGGATCCGGATTCGTTAATCCGGACAGAAGATTTGGGGTTCCAACTTCGAAATTTGTATGGTAAAGTGATTCGTTAATCCGGATTTGGTTAATTTTGACAAAATCCATGCGCAATTTTTCAATTCAGGATTGAATTGTCAATTGAATAATGCTTTTGGTTGAGTCAGAATGATTATTTTTGCCTTTTTAGGAGCTACAATCAGCTGAAATAAGTTTTTTGGGTTTTAATTAGGAGGTACAACTGCAGAATCTGATATGCAACTAACAGAAAGTTGTCATTTAGGCGTTTGACCCGAAAAACAGTGTTTTAGCTTTGATTCGTTAATCCGGAAATTCGCTAATCCGGACAAAATTGGCCGGTCCCAACATGTCCGGATTAACGAGACATGACTGTATTTGGTCAAAATTTGCGGAAATGTCAGTAAAAAGAAATGTGACCATTTTAAGAGTCAGTCTCTGGACCAATCGAGTTTTAGTATTCAGACCCAAAATTGAAACTTTGGCCTAGAGAGCTGTAAGTTGGTACACTAATACATATCGATAGGTTATGTAACCACCGCAAAGGATTTCCCGATTCGACGCTCCACGCTCGAGATACAGCCGTCTGAAAATCGGCTCGCTTAACTATGGGACAAAAATTTCGAACTTGAATTTCTTTCCTGCTAAAATCAGTTGGGACCTAGAATTTGGAGATTTTACGTAACTTTTAGAGTACTTTAAGAATTTTTGGTCGGTTTTCGATTTTGACGAAAAAAATTTTTTTCGACCCCCTTCCCGCCCCCCTAGCTCGTCTGGAACCCCCCCTATATGGGTTTTTTTTATTTCAGATGATTCTAGCGCCATTTGTTGGCTACAGATCGGTGCCAAGCACGATAGCCCACGGCCCGGGGTTTTGGAGTAAATTGACTTCAAATGGCTGAAAATCGCATTTTTTTTCCAGTTTTACTGTGGAACAAAATTTCGAACTTGAATTTCTTTCCTTCTAATAACAGTTGGGACCTAGAATTTGGGGGTTTTACGTAACTTTTAGAGTACTTTAAGAATTTTGGGTCGGTTTTCGATTTTGAGGAAAAAAATTTTTTCGACCCCCTTCCCGCCCCCCTAGCTCGTCTGGAACCCCCCATATGTGGGTTTTTATTTCAGATTATTGTAGCGCCATTTGTTAGCTACAGATTGGTGCCAAGCACGATAGCCCGCGACCCGGGGTTTTGGAGTAAATTGACTTCAAATGGCTGAAAATCAGATTTTTTCCAGTTTTACTATGGGACAAAATTTGCGATTTTCAGCCATTTGAAGTCAATTTACTCCAAAACCCCGGGCCGTGGGCTATCGTGCTTGGCACCAATCTGTAGCTAACAAATGGCGCTACAATAATCTGAAATAAAATTACCCACATAGGGGGGCTCCAGACGAGCTAGGGGGCGGGAAGGGGTCGAAAAAATATTTTTTCGTCATAATCGAAAACCGACCAAAAATTCTTAAAGTACTCTAAAAGTTACGTAAAATCCCCAAATTCTAGGTCCCAACTGTTTTTAGCAGGAAAGAAATTCAAGTTCGAAATTTTGACCAATAGTAAAACTGGAAAAAAAATGCGATTTTCAGCCATTTGGAGTCAATTTACTCCAAAACCCCGGGCCGTGGGCTATCATGCTTGGCACCAATCTGTAGCTAACAAATGGCGCTACAGTAATCTGGAATAAAAAAAAACCACATACGGGGGGTTCCAGACGAGCTAGGGGGGCGGGGGGGGTCGAAAAAAATTTTTTCGTCAAAATCGAAAACCGACCAAAAATTCTTAAAGTACTTTAAAATTACGTAAAATCCCCAAATTCTAGGTCCCAACTGTTTTTAGCAGGAAAGAAATTCAAGTTCGAAATTTTGTCCCATAGTAAAACTGGAAAAAAAATGCGATTTCAGCCATTTGAACTCAATTTACTCCAAAACCCCGGGTCGCGGGCTATCGTGCTTGGCACCGATCTGTAGCCAACAAATGGCGCTACAATAATCTGAAATAAAAAAACCCATATAGGGGGGTTCCAGACGAGCTAGGGGGGCGGGAAGGGGGTCGAAAAAAATTTTTTCGTCAAAATCGAAAACCGACCAAAAATTCTTAAAGTACTCTAAAAGTTACGTAAAATCCCCAAATTCTAGGTCCCAACTGTTTTTAGCAGGAAAGAAATTCAAGTTCGAAATTTTTGCCCCATAGTTAAGCGAGCCGATTTTCAGACGGCTGTATCTCGAGCTTGGAGCGTCGAATCGGGAAATCCTTTGCGGTGGTTACATAACCCATCGATATGTATTAGTGTACCAACTTACAGCTCTCTAGGCCAAAGTTTCAATTTTGGGTCTGAATAAGGCAAAGGGCCAAAACTCGATCAGTTCAGAGACTGACTCTTAATGTGTGTGCAAAGCGATTCCGCACTCTGGTGATATTTTGAGAGTGGGTTTTTAGCATTTTGTGCAGTTAAATAGCGAAAAATATCCTAAAATGACTGGAACTAATCTAATTTTATGTTCAAATACATAAAAAATCAGGTTTTCTCATCTGTGACTGATATCCGGCATATCCGGCAGGTAATATCCGGATCCGGTACCGGATCCGGATATGGCCATATCCGGCCGGATCCGGATATCCGGTCGGGCCCTAACTGTGAGCAGGTATTGAGAAAGTACCTAAATATCAGGTATCAGGTACAGGTATTCCAAGAATACCCAATCAGGTATCAGGTACAGGTAGATATTCACAAAAATACAGGTATCAGGTATTAAGAGTCGTTCTCTGGCCGCATCGAGTTTCAGTATTCAGACCCAAAATTGAAACTTTGAGCTAGAGAGCTCTAAGTTGGCACACTAATACATACTTATGAGTTATCTTTCAGCTACAAAGGATTAGTGGATCTGACGCTCCTGTCCTGAGATATAGCCTTCCGAAAATCGGTCCACTTAACTAAAATGTATGGGACCAAAATTTCAAACTCGAATTTCTCGTTTCGTACTCGGAATTCGGACCTAAAAATTGGGGGTTTTAGAGTACTTTTAGACTTCTTTAAGAAACTTTTGTCAAATTTTCGTTTTCAGAAAAAAATTTTTTTTCGCCCCCTTTGCGCCCCCTAGCTCGTCTGGAACCACCAATCCGTTTTTTTATTTCAGAAAAATGTTGCGCTATCAATTAGCTACCGTTTGGCGTGAAGCATTGTTTGCCCAGACCCGAAGAACGTGAGAAAATTGAGGTCAAACATATCCCGGTCGCAAAATTTTCGCACCTTTCGCAAACCGGGAAGAGCAAACAATGCTTCACACCAAACGGTAGGTTGATAGCGCGACATTTTTCTGAAATAAAAAAACGGGGTTGGGGGTTCCAGACGAGCTAGGGGGCGCAAAGGGGACGAAAAAAAATTTTTTTTCTGAAAACGAAAAATTGACAAAAGTTTCATAAAGCAGTCTAAAAGTACTCTAAAACCCCCAATTTTTAGGTCCGAATTCCGAGTATGAAACGAGAAATTCGAGTTTGAAATTTTGGTCCCATACAGTACATAGTTAAGCGGACCGATTTTCGGAAGGCTATATCTCAGGACAGGAGCGTCAGATCCACTAATCCTTTGCAGCTGAAAGATAACTCATAAGTATGTATTAGTGTGCCAACTTAGAGCTCTCTAGCTCAAAGTTTCAATTTTGGGTCTGAATAGGGCAAAGGACCAAAACGCGATCTGACCAGAGAACGACTCATAAGTACATATCACGTATGCTCCCATAAAAAGTTGAAAATCCGGTTTTAGTAAAAAATCACTCAAAATTCCAATTCAGGATCAAAAGGCAGCTAAAATCCGATTAGTTCCAGTCATTTTTTGGATTTTTTCGTTATGAAAGTGCCAAAAATGCTAAAAACCACTCTCAAAATTATGACTGGGGGCGGAATCGCTTTGTACAATGTACATCCATCTCTGGTGGTTGATTTTCGTCACTCAGAATAACGCTTCTTGTAAACCCCTTTTCACCTGTCCAGTATGTCCCTATTTGTCTTCGCCTTTACTCATTGGCTTACTCAGAATTTTGCAAAAGGAACAGCAAAATTTTAGATCACTGGTCCATGGCCCAATCAGGGCGAAAAAAATTGAAAAATTGCCTTTAACAAACGCCTTTGAAAGCATTCTGAGTATAATATTAGAAGAAACTAGGAGTTTTATAGTCTGAAGAGGCCTGGTTGGACAAGGGCCAACCAAGGAGAGAAAATTTTTGAAAAATTAGCCTTCAAACACGCTTTTTTAATGAAAAAATCGGTCTTAAACCACCGTGTGATGCCATTTGTTTGTACCTGATACCTGTACCTGTTTCAATCCAAAAATACCCAAAATCAGGTAGGTACAGTTCAAAAGTACCCGATTAGGTATCAGGTAGGTATCAGGTGGGTATTGCAAATCTACCTGATAATCAAGTACAGGTACAGGTATACCTGATCCACAGTACTTTGAGGCATAAAATTCGACTACGATGCAATACGCAATACGCATATGCAATACCCAAAAATACGCATTTATTTTTGAATGCGTATTACGCATACGCATTTTTTAACAGAATGCGTATGCGTACGCAAACGGAATTTTTGATATTAAACAACAGTAGCTACAGTAAGTGCCGACTCTTCTGTCAATTTCATGCAGAAAGCAAAAAAATTCAATGATTATTTTACATTTCTTTTATATTTTACTTTGTATTGTTTACACAGTCGGTTTAATAGACATATTTTGAATTTGAAGTTAATCGGATTATTAGTTCAAAATATGACTGATTGGATAAAGGTGGTTTTAATAAAAACGGTCAAAAATGCCAAATATGTAGTTTTTGTTTTTTGTCTATACCGGTTGTTCAATTTCCACTAAACCAATGTATTTGGTAGAAGACAACGAAATAAATCTAATGGTGACATCCACAGATTGCTCAAACCAGCTATTCCTGAGAAATAAATGAGCAAGATGCAGATTGTAGATAGGTTCTGACTGCGCAATATACCAAACCATAGGTGGTTTATTCAGTTTTACAGGCAACATAAGCAATATGCGTTCCTGAATTTCTAAAAAACTACTATTAACTGGCACAAAGATTGCATCTCAAAAAATTGGCGGAGGCTGGCTTTTCTGGTGTGGGCAAGCCCTCAGATTTCTTGTTTTCACAATTTCTTCTGAAAATGGCCCGATGTTTTTCTAATGTGTGGTTTAGTCTGCATGGTTGGTATGTTCAAGATTTTGATCCTATCAGGCTGTTGTTTTAGAGATGCGGCTCTTTGAATGCATATGCATTTCATTTGCTAGGTAGAAGTGACAAAAATGAAAACATTGTAGGTAGTGCTTCTATAGCAACACTATGTGCGTACATTGTAGAAACAAGTCAAGTAGACCATGTACGGAAAATACACAAGAATTTTTAAAATAGTTGCAAATAATTGGCCAAAAAACTGTTTCCATGAAAATTTGGATATGTTCCGGAAAATATTATAATGGTGTGCAAGATTTATGCAGGTTCTGATTCCAGTACATTTCAGAGGTCAATTGGCATTCAAATCTTCACTGAAACTGTTTTTGACCAAAACCTGAAAACTATAATTTTCAGTTAGCAACACAGTCAAAAATGGCATTTCACGATACTGTAACTCAGAAACGGCTCATCATAGGCCTGAGGTTGTCCCTACTCCCTATTCTATTTTCCGCACACCATTACAGTATTTTCAGGAACATATCGGTAACTTGAGGTGGGGTTTCAAGGGCTTGCGCTCATCAAGAGACATTGGCCCGTTTTTAATTTCAATTCAATTAATGTAATTTAATTGAAATTCGCCTGGAATTTCAATTATATTTTCAATTGTTTTCTGTGGTGAATGTAAGGAAATGCGTAAGTATTAGAGGCGTTAATGACTTCAAACAAACACCTACTGTATTTAGGGTTTGTCACCTCTTTATACTGACCTCACTATGTTTTGTAATATTTTATGCTCTGCTTTTTATTTTGTAGTTGATAAAAGTCAAAACAGTGATTTTTGGATGTATGGTGGGTTTACACTCCTTTTTTGGAGAAGGTACCTAGGATCTGATGTTGCTCAAAAATGCTGGAAACCTTTAGATTATGTACTGATATACTGTATAATAAATAATGAACTAACCGTAAATTTCTTTCTCGCCTGGTTGGGCAGCAGGCTAAACAGGTCACTCTAACCTTTTACATGGACATTTTTCGAAGTTCTGGGTCACCGTCACTGTCTTTAACCGCAAAAATACAACAATCTTCAAAAAATTGAAAAAGTAATTGAGAAAAATTGCATAATTCAAATTTTCCGAGTACTGATATTTTACTATAAAAATTAAATTAAATTACCAAACGGGGTCAATAGTAAAATAGAAATTATACTACTATTTTACTAGTTTTTGGTGAATTTCAGGAAAAATGTTGATCAATTTTGCACTAAAACATGTGTGGGTGCACTTTCGTGACTCAAATTTTTCACATTTGTCTCTAAAATTCTGGAAAACCTCGCATCATGATCAAATTTAGCAACTATTTGGCACCAAAATCAGTCAGTTATAAGATCTTGGCATAATTGATGGAAAATTGGGCCCTATGACTAGGGCCCGACCGGATACAAATTTCTACCGGATCCGGATCCGGATCCGGATACGCCCATATCCGGCCGGATCCGGATCCGGATATGCCGGATATCATTGATCAACTTAAAATTTTTTAGAATGCAATAAACCACATATCATCGCCACTATGGTAAAACGAGTCAAGTAACAAAATGGAAAAAATGGAGTTAAGTGCGAAAAACTATAGCTAAACCGCCTAAAAACGTTTTGGCGAAGGAACGAAGTCGAAATTCGTTTTATGTCAGAAGATACAGCCATGTAATCAGAGGCGTGTGCACGGACATCATCACGTGATCCTGGTAAAATGCGCCAAGTGCTTTGTGCTTTTCCTGTTAGAGAAGAGTTTGTTGTCAATTTTGAACGTAAATATTTCAGGAACCCTTCATTGAATCTTTGCCAAATTTTGCAAGTTAAACAATCTTTATATGGACTTAAGAACCTTGCGGCCTAAACCACTACACCAACTGTGCCGGCACGCAAGTTATACTTGTTAAACAACAACATTTCTACATTTTCGGGCTTCAGAGAGGAGCGATCGCCTTCCGAAATCGAGCCAGCAGTCTTAAATGTTTGCTCGCTAGCTACCGTACCGATAGGATAGGAGCAATTAAATACTTCCTGGCAAGCTGCAAAACTGTTTTAGAACCATACAACTGCGCAAATTTCTATCAAACATTCGGTCGAATGCAATATTTATGTTCAAAATACGTAAAAATCACGTTTTCTAATGTGTGACTGATATCCGGCATATCCGGCAGGTAATATCCGGATCCGGTACCGGATCCGGATGTGGCCATATCCGGCCGGATCCGGATCCGGATCCGGATATCCGGTCGGGCCCTACCTATGACTAGTAAAATCATAGTAAAATAGTAGTAAAATGAGTAAAATTATTAGTAAAACAAATTAGTAAAATCGGAGCTACCTGGTAGTAAAACAAAAATTAAAATTAAATTGAAGGGCTGAATTTCTAGTAAATTTAGTAAATAGTAAAATAAAAATCCACTAGTAAAATAACAGTATTTCCGAGGTTCCATAATTTAATTGAAAATATAATTGTAATTGAAAATATTGGAAAACTATTTCAATTAATTAAATTTAATTTAATTGAAATTAAAAACTGAGCCCATAATTTAATTGTAATTGAATTGAAATTCAAATTCCATAATTTTACATCACTAAACAATACAAAGTAAAATATAAAAGAAATGCAAAATAATCATTGAATTTTTGCGTTCTGCATGAAATTGACAGAAGAGTCGGCACTTACTGTATCACACATAAGTCGTGCCAAGAATACATAATAAAAGAGCAAGAATGCTCCACTCAACGGCCGGCCGGCCTACCATGCGCTGCGCCAATATTTCAGGACTGGTTGCGAACGTTCGCAACCCCTCCTGAAATTTCAGGACAGGTTGCGAAATTCCCAACCAGTCCTGAAAAAAGGCAAGCAGCTTATGACTGGCCAACATGATTTCAGAGAAATCATGCGCCGGCCAAAAATTTTCGCCTTTGTGGGCTAATTAATAATTATAAATACCTAATAAGTGACGCCATTCTTGGTGTAGCCTATGTGGCAGGTGAATACTATGTCTGTCATGTATGTCCGTGTGCGCTCTCAGTTGGTGAAACAAAGGGAGAAGTTTACCTTTTCTTTTCTTGTTTGTTCTTAGCCGTAACCGCAAAAAGAGAGGAATAAAGCCTGTCCGTACTTAGGTTGACAGGGATGGGTATCGGTAAGTTATGCCGCCCGTAAATCAGAAAATGGCCCTGCGGCCGGCTGCACCGCACCCACTGAGCTTATTTAATAGGGCTGCCCGTTGCAACCAAGCGGTTTGGCGGACGGACAACAGCAGAAAGAAACTAAATGAGTGCCGGTCATTTGCGCTTGCAGCCTAACTGACTGTTAAGTAATCCGATGATTCTTGTCACACCTTCAGAATAAGCAGTATCGTTATGGTTGGCGTGATTGATCCTTCTGTTAAGCCTGACGTTCAGTGGTTTAGTTGCCTAGCAGGAGTTCACAAAGTAACAGGACCAGCTCTCTAGGATATTGGTTAACTTTGCAGTCAGTCAGTATGTAGTAGATTACGGTGTGTTCCCAGTTCTGTCTTTTCACCAAATAAAATGGCTTAGAATTAGAGTGCGAACAATACCTAAAAAACCCAATACCCAATACCCAATACCAATACCTGAGACCCCCAATACCCCAATACCCAATACCCAATACTTGCGTAGCTGGGCCAAAAATTTCATTTCAGTGGACAGGTACATTCTAGTTGTGTACACAAGATTTTTGGCACTGCAATTAAAAATTTTACTAATCTGGTTGGGCCGCTGCCAAAGCAGGGCGAGAATATTTTGAAAAATTAGCCATTCAGAAAGCATTTAGAAGCCGTTTAGGCGTAAAATTAGCAGAAATTAACAGTTTTGGGGCTTAATATTTCGTAATTCAGTCGTGTTTCTTACTTCCGACGATTTTTTCCTAACTCAGCCGGAAAATGTGTGAACCACCGCCATGGGTACGGTGCTAGTACATTACGGTCACATTAAATGTCACCATATATATTTTAGATAAGAATAGAGAAATTAATTACTGGTCTAGCGCTTAAAAAAGTGTACACTTTAGGAAATTCTACTAAAGTTTAGCTGATTAGGCCGTCCATAAACAATGACATTCTAGAGGGGGAGGGGGTCGGCTGAAATGCGACGGTAGATAACACACCAGGAGGGGGAGAGGTTAGCAAAGAACGACGTCGCTTTTTTCGCAATTTTAGGGAACTTTAATTGCATTATTTTCAATTTAAGTACATTCTGTCAAAGGTTTCTACAATGCGGAAAAGCTTCCCAGAGTGGTTGTAGGGATTTATTCTATTGATTGCGCAGTATGCTAACAAGATAACATGACAGTTCTGTATGTACTGCACTTTTATCGAGGGGAGGGTAAACCAAAAAAGACGTCGTCTTAGGGGAGGGGTCCCCTAGAAACGACGCAAGGAGATTTTGGGGGGCTCCAAAAAATCGGGATTTTGGAACGACGTCGTTTATGGACGGCTCCTTAACGCGAAAACGGCTTACTAAACCTAATCATCAATCAACTTTTTCGATTTTTTAGATCAATTTCTCAGGTCAACATCAATTTTTCTGTATTTTTAATTGCCCAATTTAGTATTGGGTATTGGGGGGTAAAAACCCCAATACCCAATACCCAATACCTGGAAAACACCCCAATACACCCAATACCCAATACCCAATACCAGTTCGCACTCTACTTAGAATGATACATACTGTACGTTAGGCTGGCTAAGCTTGTCTAATCTAAGGTTTTAGCTTGGGTTCATGAGACTTCGGCTAGTAGCTTGGATTGGAGCTTAGGCGTAGGCTCAGGCTCAGACTTAGGTCAGAAGTTCCAGCTTAGGCTTAGGCTCAGTGTTGGGTGGGCTTTGGTTCAAGCTTCATAGGGTCAGGTTCAAATTAAGGCTTGGACTTGGAAAGACGGAACTGGGCACGAGCCCTATAAATTACCATCACTCATACAGTCAGTTTAGCCGCCTGAGCCTAATTAAATGATGTAAGCTGTCGCCACCGGTCATATGGTCATTTTCTGATTTACGGGCGGCATAACTTGCCAATATGTGTACCCATTAATCTAACCACGGACGGACTTTTATCCTATCTTTTTGCGGTTACGACCAAGAATAAACAAAAGAAGAGAAAAATCAGGAGGGCATGCACGCGTGCAAACTCCGCCTTTGCTTCCTACACCAGCTGGGAACTATGGTCGAACGCACATGAACACACACGACAGACTTCACCTGCCCATAAGCTACTACGTACACCAAGAATATGCCACTTATGTATTTCTAATTATTAATTAACAAATGTCGAAAAAAGCTAAAATTTTTGGCCGGCGCATGATTTCTCTGAAATCATGTTGGCCTGTCATAAGCTGCTTGCGTTTTTTCAGGACTGGTTGGGAATTTCGCAACCTGTCCTGAAATTTCAGGAGGGGTTGCGAACGTTCGCAACCAGTCCTGAAATATTGGCGCAGCGCATGGTAGGCCGGCCGGCCGTTGAGTGGAGCATTCTTGCTCCTATTTTATGTATTCTTGGTCGTGCTCAAAATGGCGCACCTCAGAAGGACACACCTAGACAGCCAAACTGGCCCGTCTGCCCCATCCAACCCCTAGATATCTTTATGCCATTCAAAAGAGGACAAAATGGCGCATCATCTATTAAGCCATTCAAACGACTTTTCCTAAGACAAAAAGTTGAGTTTTTTTCGCTTTAAAAATTTCAGAGTCCGAAAAAACGGAATTTTCGATTTTAAACCAAAAAAATGGATGTCACCACGAGATTCAGCGTGTATTTTTACATATGTTTCAGTATCTAAATTTTAAGTTTAGCAACATTCAGTTTTGTCATACTCTGGAAGGTACAGGGTTCTATATCAGACGAAGAAAGAGAGCTATGGGAAAACGGACTTCAAATTCGTTCTTTTCTATCAAAACTACATCTACATGTAAATTTTCAACAATCTCATTCAATTCTTTGCTTCCTCATGGCCCGCAAAATGGCCCACTTTCTCGTGCAGTGACAATTAATATTTCTATGAGTGTATAAAACTGAGAACTCACCCATATAAGCGGGAGACTCGAGACTGAAAAACACCCAGATCTGGTCAGAGCGTCTGGTTTTCGGTAAGTCACTAGCCTTCGCGTCGTGATTAGGCACATGGAAAATGACAGCATGGGACTGGTTGGCCAATTCTCTGTCAAACGTCATCTTGCACCAGGAAGGCAAGGGCGACAGACGCTGGACATCATCCGCGATTTTGCCGCCGAAGGCACGAGTCCAGAACAGAATTCGTACGGTGTCAGTTGAACGTCCAGAAATCGTCCCAATTGAAACGTCCGAAAGCCGAAGCAAGAACAGCCATACAAGTGAGAAACAAACAGCAGCCAGAACGCCAGATTTGAAGAATTTAAACAGAGTCATAATTCACCCTATAATTAGCAGTAATACTGGTTATATCAGAACGCTGAAATCACAACAATTTTTTGGTCAATTTTTTAAAACTTCAGCCACCAAAACTGAATTTAAACAAAGCTAATCGAACTTACTGCAGCAGGTCAATGAAATAACTCCGTTCGAACAGGCTGTTAGCGGCGCAAACACAACACTGTAAAACACAGAACAGCAACACAATGAACGAAGCGCTCTCATCGATCGATAGGCAGAGCCTTTGACGGAAATGGGTGTGGCCTAGCGAGCGCAAAACGTTTGTCGAGCAAACATCAAGCAACGGCAAAAATGTCAAACTACAATACAAGGCAAGTTTAAAACCAAATACTTCTTCCTAGGTAGCGTCTGCAACCCTCCTAGTGGTGGATTTTTATTACAGAATATTGTAGTGCTATCATTTACGTAACTGCATTTTGGATATCAAGACAGTGTAGCTGCCGGCGCTGCGCTTTTGAGAATAATTAGTGAGTTTAATTACAAACAATCATGGGGCTGTGCAAAGATTACGTCATCGGTTAGGGGGAGTGGGTTGACAAATGATGAGAACCGATGACAACGGGGAAGTGGGCCTCGGCCAATGATGACGTTCATACATGTAACAGCTCGGGGCCGACCTGGGGGGAGGGGGGGAGGGGGGGTTTCCTTAGGTGGGGGCTCGAGGGGGGGTTTCGCCCAGAGGGGGGTCCAAAATTTCAAAAAGCTCCAAAACGCTTGGAAATGCGTTTTTAGCACGTTTTTTCCAGTAAGGAGGCTAAAAATCGCTATTTTAAGGTGCCAAATAGCGTTTCAGAGTTAAAAATAAGCAAAAAATTTCAAAAAGGGCTTCCAAAAACCTCGATTTCTCTTAAATATCAGCAGTGGAAACAGTGGCATATCGAAGATTTCGGAAAGGTGGGGTGTAAAATTTTGAAAGTGCCTGGTTGGGCCGCTGCCCAACCAGGGTAAGAAAATTTAGCAAAATTTGCCTTCAAAAACGCGTTTATAAGGCATTCCGAGCTTAAAATTAACAAAAATTGCAAGTTTTAGTAGTTTGAAGTGGCCTGGTTGGGCTTCTGCCCGGCCAGGGCGAGAAAATTTTGAGAATTTAGCATTCAAAAACGCATTTAAAAGGCATTCTGAGCGATTTCTGAGCCACTTTGTTAGTAGTGGAGCCACTACTAGTACTTGTATTTTTGGGTCGGGGGGGTCCCTTAACTTGCTCGGGGGGGGTGAGGGGGGGTTTGGCCTTTTCAGCTGGGGGGTTGCCCCCCAAACCCCCCTAGTACATGTATGATGACGTTACTTTTTGCCGCATAAGAGCATTTTGAGAAATCAGCCTTCAAAAACGCATTCTTAGCGTGAAATCACCCGTTTTAGTACCGGAGTTTTCCACTTATAAGACCTGGTCTTATAACTGGAAAATGCCCAAATTTAGGGTCACTTTTTGGCGCCCTTTTGAAGACCATGGTCTTATAACTGGAAAATGTTATTTCACTGCAAACAAGGGTTTTTGGCCAAAAGTTGAATCTGTTTTTCACCTAGATTGTTGTTCCAGACATGCCTGACCATTTTACGCTTGACTTGTAAGACTTTACTTGAAATTACAAAAAGAAAGGTTGTGTTGAAGCATAGCAGGTCGCGGCACTTAATGAATTTATTGCATTCAAAACAAAAAATCAGAATCACGTTTTACCTATATTATGTACTTTGTTTTTTCGCGCTTTCGTTTAGTTTAAAAACAGATAATTGTGTGCTAAAATCGATTAATTTAACTAAGACCATGGTCTTTTAACTGGAAAATGGGTGTCAATGAACCCAGTTTTCTGACCACCTATTAGAAGACCATGGTCTTATAACTGGAAACAAAAACCTATTATAAGACCATGGTCTTCTAACTATGGTGGTCTTATAAGCGGAAAACTCCGGTAGTTTAAAAAGGCGTGGTTGGGCTTCTGGCCGACCAGGGCGTGAAAATATTGAAAAAATAATTAAAACCCATTTTAAAAGCCCTCCTGACCATAATAAAGTAAAGTTCTGCCCGGCAGAGGATTTCAGCTGGGTTGTTCCAGACCGTGTCTACTACGGGACCTCCAATATTGGGTTTTCTGGCTGAGCCGAGCCAAGGGGGAAGCCGAAAGGTTTGCAGAGTACAGTAAAGTACAATGTATGTATACTTCTTACAAAATGCGAATAATTAATTACTATTGTATCTGAATGAAAACACTGTGTTGGCATTTAGGTTTGTTGCACCATTAGAAATGCTTTTTTTTGTCTTACGTTACTGTAAGTAGTTCTTGCACAAGCGATTTTGTGGACGATTTGATTTTCCATGACATCATTGCAGGCTGCACCGCACAAAGCGTTCTCCCGGCGAACTCGAAAAAGTCGCCCCAAACCTGTGCTGTATAGTGTAGACACCTTCTCAGTAGTGGATTTATTCGTTTCCCTTATTTTTAACAGATTTTTTCTTTCTACTTCCACCAAGAAGGGAATGAATCCACCCTCCGCTCCGCTACGCCCTTGGATACGCTACTGTTTTCAATACTTATACACGATAGCTGTGTGTTGATGGCCTTTTCTCTCAGATCTGTGATAAATTAATGAATTTTCAATTTTTTTCTTTCATTTTCTTAAAAAATAATAACACACAAATAAACTGGGTTTCTAAAGATGGGAAAACAACTAGGAGAATGTAAAAAAATATCCCAAACCTAGCTTACTTGAATGCAGGAATTTTGTGGAATTGGCGGGAGTGACATTATTTTTTTGCTTTTAAAGTAGGCTTTGGAAAATGTTGACAACCGATGACAACGGGGAGGTTGACGAAAAATGGCGTCCCCCATTCTGTCATGTCAAAATCTGAAAAAAAGTCATTTTCAGAAGTTAGTATGTAGATAGCATATGCAGAGATGCTGTTTTTTTGTTTCGTTACCATGTACAAATGTATGTTGTTATTTGTATGAGTGTGTAAGACTGAGTACTCACACATATAAGCGGGAGACTCGAGACTAAAAAACACCCAGATCTTATCAGAGCGTCTGGTTTTCGGTAAGTCACTAGCCTTCACTTCGCGCCAAGGCACATGGAAAATGACAGCATGGGACTGGTTGGCCAATTCTCTGTCAAACGTCATCTTGCACCAGGAAGGCAAGGGCGACTGTCTCTGGATTACGTCCACAATTTCGCCATTGAAGATATGAGTCCAGAACAGAATTCGTATGGTGTCAGTTGCAGGTCCAGAAATCGCCCCAAATGAAACGTCAGAAAGCCGAAGCAAGAACATCAACCATACAAGTGAGAAACAAACAGCAGGCAGAACGCCAGATTTGAAGAATTTAAACAGAGTCATAATTCACCCTATAATTAGCAGTAATACTGGTTATATCAGAACGCTGAAATCACAACAAGTTTTGGTCAATTTTTTTAAAACTTCAGGCACCAAAGCTAATCGAACTTACTGCAGCAGGTCAATGAACTAACTCCGTTCCAAGAGGCTGTTAGCGTGCAAACACAACACTGGCCACTGATTGAGCAATTTTTGAGTCTGAAATTGCAAAAAATCGCAAAAATTTTCTCAAAAAATTACTTGCCAGAAAATTTGAGGGGGTTGGAAAAATCGTCTCCGGGCTCATCCGGGGGGCCTGGCCTAAGTCGGGTGGGGGAGACCCCCAGACCTCCAATGTTACATGTATGTACAATATGTAATGTTGCAATTCATAGCAATGAACATGGGGACCAAACCGGCGCTGTCTTGCACCCACCGACAGCAAAAAGGGGAGGGTTGTTGTTAAGGAGGCTGCCGGACCTTGTGTCTCTTCCTGCTCTATAGCAGTTGGCTACTCCTAGTCCAAAAAGGACAAAAAGTTACAACAACAACAACAATGAACAAGTGCTTAGATGTAGATAAAATCCGTACGCTATTGTACGTTTGTCTATTATATGTTCAACTACAGGGTCCAAAAATAAACAACCCAGCAGATTTTTCGCTGTAGCAACCGCAAATCTCAACCGATTTTAATGAATCCTTTTATTTTAAAGAAAGTTAAAGAAATTCTTAAAAGAGTGATGAAATTTTCATTAATGTGCTCTGCTTAGTTCCTGAGATATTGGCTCTCAAAATCAAACCAGTGATTTTGGCAGTGAACGAGAGGGATTTTTTATTTTTCTGCACTTCGTGATAGAACGGATTCCTGCTACTGCTAAGGGCTATTGGGGGCTTTACTGGCCGCACACAAACTCGTTTACTTCCACAGTAAAGTCTCATTAGTCCCCAGCAGTAGGAATCTGCTTTATTATGAAGTGCAACGGAATCGCTCTTTGTGTTTCGGGGGTTGCTGTTGCACTTCCGATTACCAACTCTGTCCTACCGGCTGTCTGCGGTGCAGTTGTGGAGCAGCAACAGTTTGTTTACTCTTGCAGTAAACCAACATCCGAACAACAAACTACGTAAGTATCGCACACACACACACACACACACACACTACTAACAGTCCAACCGCACTAACACAACACAACACAGAGAGAGGCGATCGACTGACTAACATAGCATTTTATGTATGTCTAGACACATCAACCACCCCTTTCCTTTTTAGAGGGTAATCTCGGAATCGCTCTTGTTCATTGCTAAAATCTGTTTCGTCTTTGAGGGCCTCAATCTCAAGAAGTAAGCAGTGAATCTCAATAAAAATTGCACCAATATTTGAAGAATTTATCAATCTTTCATACAAAAAACGATTCATTCAAATCGGTTGAGATTCAATGTTGCAAAAGTAAAAATCTGCTAGGTTGTTCTTTATCACTCTTGTTCATTGTCAAAATCTCTGTTTTGACTTTGGGGGCAAATATCTTAGGAACTTAATAAACGTTACATCAATTTTTCAAGAATTTATTTATCTTTCATTTAAAAAACGATTCATTCAAATCGGTTGAGATTCGCGGTTGCTACAGCAAAAAATCTGCTGGGTTGTTTTTTGGCGGACCCTGTATATAATAGTTGAAGAAGCTGCTAACAGAATATAAACAAAGCTAATCGTACTTACTGCAGCAGGTCAATGAAACAACTGCGAAACGAAGGTGCTGTCCAGCGGCGCAAACACAACACTGGCCGCCGTACAACACAAAACAGTAAGACAAGAAAGGAAGCGGCATCATCAATCGACAACCACTGACAGGCCGCTAACGCAAATGGCGTGGCTAAAAAAGCATAAATGTTTGTCAGACAAAGCATCAGGCAGCCACAAGAATTTTTTCTCTAAAGACACGAACCGTTTTAGCTTACTTGTCTGGCTTCTGCTACACTTTCGAAATCACCTACTCTACACTACATGTACGTTCCTTTCCTAGTCCTTCGGAACAATGAACAACGATGGTGGCTTGAGCAAGAGGTACTTGCACGCGACTTACTTATACATGCAAAAGCGATGTGGGGCATACATGTACTAGGGGGGGTTTGGGGGGTTACTCCCCCCAGCTGGAAAGGCCAAACCCCCCTCACCCCCCCCACCCCCCCTGAGACAGGTTAAGGGACCCCCCCCCCCCCGACCAAAAAATACAAGTACTAATGGTGGCTCCAGTATTAACAAACTGGGTCAGAAATCACTAATTTTTAGCCTAAAATTCACTTGAAAAGCCTTTGGAAACCGAATTTGGCGTTTCCACTGCTGATATTTAAGAGAAATCGGAGTTTTTGGAAGCCCTTTTTGTCATTTTTTGCTTGTTTTTAGCTCTAAAAAGCTATTTGGCAGCTTAAAATTGCGATTTTTAGCATCCTTACTGAAAAATACGTGCTAAAAACGCATTTCCAGGCGTTCTGGAGCTTTTTGAAATTTTGGACCCCACCTCTGGACGAAACCCCCCCTCGACCCCCCATCTGAGGAAAAACCCCCCCTACCCCCCTCCCCCCAGGTCGGCCCGGAGCTGTTACATGTATGATGTGGGGTCTGCCTGCTGCCCCCACCAGTGTTGTGCCTAGCTCAAATTTCTAAAACTCGGTAAGTAATATGTAAGTAAATTCAGATTTTTTGAAATTCAGTAAGTACGAGTAAGTACTGGGTTTTTCAAAGAAAACCCGGTAAGTACTCGGTAAACAATTCAGTAAACTCGGTAAAACCTTCGAAATTCAGAAATATACAATTTATCTGAAAATGTTTAGCTGATAAGGCTTTTAGCTACTAGAATCCTTTTCCAGTGCTGATTGATGAGTTTAAGATAATGTAGCTCGACTTTTCAAAATTTTATCATGTTTTGTGATATTTCGCATTATACAGGGTGTGCCAAAAAAAAACAACCCAGCAGATTTTTCGCTGTAGCAACCGCAAATCTCAACCGATTTGAATGAATCCTTTTTTAAATGAAAGATAAATAAATTCTTAAAAGACTGATGAATCGCTTATTAAGATATCCTGCTTAGTTCCTGAGATATTTGCCCTCAAAATCAAAACAGAGATTTTGGCAGTGAACAAGAGTGATAAACACAACCCAGCAGATTTTTCACTTTTGCAACCATGCATCTTAACCGATTTGAATGAATCCTTCTTTGAATGAAAGATTGATAAATTCTTCAAAGATTGGTGCAATTTTTATAGAGATTCATCGCTTAGTTCTTGAGATATTTGCCCACAAAGTCGAAACAGAGGTTGGCAAAGAACAAGAGCGATTCCGTTGCACTTCATAATAAAGCAGATTCCTACTGCTGGGGGCTAATGACACTTTACTGTTGAAGTGAACCGAGTTTGTGTGTCACCAGTAAAACCTCCAATAGCCCTCAGCAGTAGCAGGAATCCGTTTTATTAGAAGTGCAGCGGAATAATAAAATATCCCTCTTGTTCACTGCCAAAATCACTGTTTTGATTTTGAGAGTGAATATCTCAGGAACTAAGCAGAGTACATTAATAAACGTTTCATCAAACTTTCAAGAATTTATTTATCTTTCATTTAAAAAAGGATTCATTCAAATCGGTTGCGATTTGCGGTTGCTACAGCAAAAAATCTGCTGGGTTGTTTTTTATTGGCACACCCTGTATATTGTGCTAATTGGCATGCATGGAAAGCCTTAAAATATGCACATTGTGACTAGAGGATATATGGCTTTAGATGAAAATCTTCGCCAAATTGGTAGATGTAGAGTGGTTCTAAGTTTCGCCATTTCCTCACAGTTCATCAGACTGATGCAAAAAACGTCAATTAAAATATAGTTTCTACTTCTATAGTCTTCGCGCCTGATAGTCTGATTGCAATTCTGCCGCGCAAAGAAAGCTTAGGTTATGCAACAAAACAAGCAGTGAAAATTGCAAAAAATTGGCAACAAATGTGCGTTTTCTTCGTTAGCAGATCTATTAGCGAAAGAAAAACCGTATATTTTCTTGCACAGGTGCGGCGAGCTACCTATTGCAGAAGGTTTTACTCAGTAAACAACTCAGTAAATTACCGAGTACCGAGTTTACCGATTTTTTTCTAATTGAGTAATTCAAAATTGAAACTCGGTATTCAGTAAGTAAAATTAAGAAAAATTTTTACCGGTAAGTAAAAGTACTTACTTTAATTCAAAATAACTAAGTACCGAGTAACTTTTACTCAGTAAATTTACTGGGAACAACACCGGCCCCCACCATGATGACTTTCTAGTTCTACCCACCCGTCAAAGGTGTAGTCTGGGGTGTTCAAAACTTCAAAAAGCTCCAAAACGCCTCTAAATTCATTGATTGAAGCAAGTTTCTGACCTATTCTGACATTCTTAAAAATCTTAAAAGATGTGAGTATTTTATTGCAATTAGCGTTTTTCACGTGTTTTTATCCCATAATTCCGATCAGGGATGTGAGGTGTGTTTTTTCCGGTGTTATTTTCCGTTTTTTTTCGGAAAAAAACCGGTTTTTTTCTAAGGGTCGGAAAAAAACATAAATCGTGGAAAAAAACTCAAAGCTAAAAATAGCTAATTTTTGTCATTTTTCTGTTAAAAATGGACTTTTGCTATGTATAATAGGCCATACTAACCCAAAACTGTTAGAAAAACAACAGAAAAGACCAAATTTGGCATGATGAAACAAAAATGCAAACTGCTGTAAGAAAATTTGCATATAACGTTATTGATGGAACCTGTCAGGCACTGTTTCATGCCTGTTTCGTGATTTATATCTATGTAAGACGTGTATTTCTGGTCTGAAAAGACTGAGGAAGGCGCTAGAAAGCGTTAGAATCGTAAAACCAGGCTGGGATACCGAGAACTTGAGCTGGAGTTTTTTTCCGCGATTTCGGAAAAAAACGAAAAAAACCGGAAAAAACTGAAAAAAAACAGGCCGAGGTTTTTTTCGGAAAAATATCCATCCCTGATTCCGATTACGTGACTTTCCGATTACGATTAACGTACAAAGAAAGAACTGTTACGGCTGACATATTTCAGTCAGCCGTTTAGGGTTTCGAAATTCCACTGTACGAACGGTTAGTTTTATTGAGAAAAGCTAGATTTAGTAAACTGACTTTACTAAAAAGGAACAACGAAACTATTAACCAACAAAGCGGCAAAGAAGAAAAGCTAAACCGGCCACAGATTGCGAATGGGGCGGGGCAACAGTCCACGACACCTCAAAGCACAATCTACGACACAAGCGAGGTCAGACTATATAGCCGAGAGGCTGATCTCAGCTTTATTCAAAGCGCTAACCAACCGCTCTCCAGCACGGCGCTAGCTTGACTCCTCCCTCGACCAGGCGGCATCACTTAACATGCATTTCGCGAGAAAGTCAGCTAAAGACGGCAAGTAGGGTCATCTCATTTTGGGATTTTGAAACCCTAATTACGGTTCCGGAACCCTCCTTAGGGACTCAGGACCAGCGGGGGTCTAGGGGGTCCACCAGGGCCTAGGAACTCCTCTAGACCCCGGGGCCCCGCTAGCCCCCCACCCTATAATTAGGGTTTCTGAGACCCAAATTAGGGTTCCGGAATCCTATTTAGCCCTTCAGAAACTCAAATTAGGGTTACGGAACCCTATTTAACTCTTCCGAAACCCAAATTAGGGTCGGAACCCTACTTTAGGGGTTCAGGAACCCTAATTAGAATTTGAGAACCCTGATTTGGGTTCCGGAAAACTATTTAGGGCCTTAGAAACCCTATTGAGGGTTTTAGAAACCGAAATTAGGGCGTTTGAAACCTAGAATAGGCGTTATAAAGCCTTAGAAACCCTGTTTAGCCCTTCTGAAAGCCTACATAGTTTGGGGTTAAAATCAGTCTTGAAACTCGATCTTGGTCGTCAGTTTGTATTACTGTTGGCAAGTCCGACAGAACCTTGAACATCTTAATAGGTTTTAACCTGAAATTCGTGGACTTGAACCTGAACCTATTTTATTTGAGCCGGACTTGAACCTGTCCTGTTTTATTGGTCTTACTCAAATAGGTTCACAGTTTGAGTGCAATTTTAGCAAAATTCGTTAAATTTTCGGTTTGATTGCATAGAAATTTAATGGTTTCATGTTTTTACACCTATTTTTCAAACTGAAAATGTCAGAAACGAAAGTATTGCCCGATAAAAAGTCTGATCTGGACCTTTCACTGCTAGTGGACGCACGCTTATACAGTATGGCTCAGAAAAGTTGCAAACAGTGCAAACTTTCTACAGTTTTTGTTAATATCAGTGGACTTGAACCTGAAACTATTGTCTTTTTAGAAGATGGACTTGAACCTGAAATTTCCATGTTGGACTTGACTTGAACCTGAACCTGTTTTTTAACCCCGGACTTTCCAACAGTAGTTTGTATTTGGGCGCCCTAAATTTCTGTCCTTTTTAACCCAAAATAGGGTTTCAGGGTTCGAGAAACCCCTAGACTGCGGCTGGGGGTTTCCCGAAAATTAGGCGTGGGGCTAATAGTTCTCCACGTTATTCGTATTTTACAGGATTCTGATGTTTTTCAAACTATTCTATTTTCATGCGAATAACATATTAAGCTGTGGTTTTGTCAATGTCAAGCTGCTAGTGTTGTTGGTATTGCTATGGTTTTTCAGAATGTGTCACATTCACAAGCAAATGTTTATGATGATCTGTAGAGCTGAAACAATATCGGAAAGCCCAATAACTATGCCTATATCTTTCAGAATGAGTCCGAAAAAATTGGAATTTGTGGAAGTGCTAATTTTGAAGCCCATAAAATCCTTCTAAATCGAATTCATTGTCAAAAAAGACGTTGGGAAGCTAGGGACAACAGTTAGAGAATAATTTCAATAATGAAAATGAGCTGAAAATTTTATTTTAATGTAAAATTAGTGCTGCAAAAGTGAAGCAAAATGTCGCTAGTGGAAAAATCCTACTGTATGTTCAGAGGTAAATTTTAGTGTCTTGCCGTTGTCATGGCAAGATTATACTGTTCTGCTGGTCTGTTCAACTAATTTCTGTCCATTTTGAACAGAGCAGAAAACTATATTTTCTTTTTTTTAATTTTTTGTAGTTTTTTATTTAAAAAAATATAAACTATCTTTTCTTATGTACTGTATCCTTCCTTTTTTATAAATTAAAAAAATACAGGGTGGTCCACTTACCCATCGCTGGTTTCATTTTGCTGTCCAAGATGATGACTTATTCGGGGTTGCGAAATGGACCCGATCGTAGCGCCGTATCGCCCCTCCCGCTAGTAGTAATTTGTGTATATATATATGTCGTAGGGAGAAACGGAATTCAGGGAGATTCGTAATCGAGAAGTGGAATTCCGTCTCTACCTGGGGTTTTAGGGAATATGACCTCTATTCCCTCACTCCCTAGGGAGATTCGGAATCCGCAACGCGCCGCATGAAAGGTCACTCGAGTCTGCCGCTCTTTTGCTCTCAGGCTCTGCG
Organism: Sabatieria punctata; assembly: GCA_030248155.1. NCBI lineage: Eukaryota > Metazoa > Nematoda > Chromadorea > Araeolaimida > Comesomatidae > Sabatieria > Sabatieria punctata. Next base: position 24,156 of record JASANB010003143.1, on the reverse strand, counting down.
AGAACAACTTTTACAACCTGTCCCAGAATACATATTCAAGAAAACAATTCTTATTTTTGTGTATTGTTCTGAAAATACAAATTTTTGAGACGGTTTTTACGGAGAAAGACCAGAATAATCAGCCTACAGCGTTGCAACCTACAAATTCCACTTATCCCTAGGGAGATTCAGAACGATTCCCAGAACCCCGTTTCTCTATACCACGGTACGTCCTGCCTTTTTGTCCAAGTTATTATTTATGAACTGGTGCACTATCATACAGTGTGTAAAAAGGTAGAGTGTTTCAGATTAGAAAAATACTCAGAACACTAAAAGTTATACTTCTCTTCCCGTCCTGACCTTAACAGCAGTCTAAGCACCAACTGTTTACTTATGACACAGAAAAAGCGCAGCTTACGAAAGATAACCTGTCTGAGACAAAGCCCTCCACTGTCTACGCTAGCAACTTAACTGAGAGCCAGACATTAAAAATGCTGCTCTCTATACTAGTGGTTGGCTTGCTAGCTTACTGGCTGTACTATCAGTTTATGGGCAAAAGGAAAGGCCTACCACCAGGACCGGTGCCTCTGCCCATAGTGGGAAATCTGTTCCATTTAGATGAGTACGAGCCGGAAAAAACCATAATGACTTGGGCCAAGAAGTACGGCCCCGTTATATCTGTTTGGATGCCCAACCACCAGCTTTTACTGGCAGATTATGATGTAATGAAGGAAGCTCTGATAAGACAAGGTGGATAGAAACGAACATAGCCTATTATTGACAAAGGTTGAAGACACTCAGTGTTTAGGAGATGTGTTTTCGGGCCGCCCAGACACATTCTACATCGATCTGTTCACAGGGCCCACAAGTCACAAGGGACTGGCATTTTCTAACGGTCCACTATGGCGGGAACAAAGAAGATTCACCTTACATGTGCTCAAAGACTTTGGCTTTGGACGAAATTCGATGGAGCAAAATATAATGACTGAGGTGAAGGTCATATCATACATGCAACAGGTCCGGGCCAGCGTGGGGGAGGGGGACGGGGTTTCCCGTCAGGTGGGGGTCGAGGAGGGTTTCGTCCAGAGGGGGTCCAAAATTCCAAAAAGCTCAAAATGTCTGCGTTTTTCTCAGTAAGGAAGGAGGCTAAAATCGCCATTTAAAGCTGAAAATACCGTTTTAGAGCTAACAACAAGCAAAAACGATGAAAGGGCTTCCAAAAACACCGATTCCTCTTAAATATCAGCAGCGGAAACGCCAAATTCGATTTCGAAAGGCTTTTGAAGCGAATTTTAGGGTAAAAATTAGTGATTTCTGAATCAGTGTGTTAGTACTGGAGCAACTACTAGTACTTGTACAGTGTATTTTTGGGTCCGGGGTCCCTAAACTGTCTCGGAGATTGAGGGGGGTTTGGCTTTTCTAGCCAGGGATAACCCCAAAATCCGCCGGCACAGTTGGTCTTTGTGTGGTGGTTTGGGCCGCATGGCCACTGTGCGCGACGTCGTGCGTTCATCCTCTCGGCGCTGCAAGTTTCTTGCCGCAAAGAGTTGGTGGTCCGCACAAAGCCCCACCCAGACCGCCGAAAGCTGGTTACAGTGAGTAAGTAAATGGGAACCGACTGGATCTGCCGTTGCACCGAAAGCCGCTCCCCAAAGCCTGCTTGTGTATACTGGTTTAGTGCCACTGGCCGGGCGGCCGTTGGGAGCTGGCAGCACCATGACGTCACCACAGCAGGCACTCTCTTAATGAGTGGCGCCCAACAGCCTGGGTAGGAAGGAGCGGCTTGGCAGTGAAAGAAGGGCACAGCGTCGGAGATAACGATATCAGGGGTCGCGAAATGGACCGTGCAGTCTGATCGTAGGGCTGTACATCCTACGCCCCCGCCACATCGGATTGGATCGGAACCCCCAAACCCCCTAGTACATGTACATGTATTGATTGGTCATATTGTGTTTGCTCAATATAGACTAGGAAAAAAACAGTTTATAGACAAGCCGCCTCATAGCTCACATTGAGTGTCAGATGGAGAAAGGAGAATGCACGGTAAATCCAAAAGAATTGTTGGGTGTTTGCGTGGCCAGTATCATCAGTTGTTTGGTGTTCGGGTACCCATTCGAGTTCGGCGACAAAAAGTTCCTCTACTTGAAGCAGTTGATGAGTGAGCAAATCGCTCTCTACAACACTCCTTACATTCTGATGTTTGACTACTGGAATGGACTGAAACACTTTCCTCCATTCAGACAGATTTACAAGGAAATGCTGCTACAGGAAAGGTTGTTCAGAGACTTCATGTTCAATGAAATCCGCCAGCACAAGAGTTCGTTTGATCCGGATTCCCAACCCACCAACTACTTTGATGCTTTCATTAATGAACAACACCGCAGAAAACGGACCGGACAGAATGAAGGCAGCTTCTCGTATGATTCTTAGGTTACTTAAGTTTTATAACTTTCAAGCTGCTGGGTGAAAGGCCCCATATACGGTTGGCTTCGAAATATTCAGGATCAACTAAGGGTGCTCCAAAAATGATGACATTTCTTCTTGCTACCATTTCGTTAAATTTTTACCAAATTTATAGCTGAAATTCGAAACATAGGTGCCAAATTAGGCACGATTTTGTGTCCTTAAATTTGATGGACTAGGCTTGATGTAGTCATACGAAATTCACGAATATGTGGAATTTGTTAATTTCAAGAAATAATAATTATGATAATCCTTATTTTTCAAGACCAAGTCATTCTTAATACATGAAATTTTAACACAAAATATCCCACTGTTTTGACGAGTTTCCGAAAATTTCAGCTCATTTAGCGAACGTTTGAACGTTTCAAATTTGAGTTAATTTGGTAAAAATGTGGGGAAATGGCAGCAAACAGAAATGGGACACCTGTATTTCTTTAGAGATTGGCAACTATACTTATCAGCCATGGATTTATGGGGTGCCGCCATGGAGACAACGGTATCGACTCTGAGCTGGGCTATCCTCTACCTTCTGTACCATCCCGAGATCGCAGAGAACCTGCAGAAAGAAATCGACACAGTCCTAGGAGACACCCCAGTCAGCTTAGCCGACAAGAACCGTCTCCCTTACGTTACGGCCACCTTGCACGAAATCCAACGATTCGCTGACATCTTACCCTTAAGCGTTCCACACATGACCACCAAAGACACCATTTTGGCAGGTCATCGCATCCCGGCCGGCACCACAGTGACGCCTGTGCTGAGCGCAGTCAATAAAAGTGCTCACCTCTTCCAAGAACCAGAGAAATTTATGCCTGAGCGTTTTTTGGAGAACGACGGCGAGACTCTGAAGAAAACTGACCATGTCGTCCCGTTCGGCATGGGCAAGAGAATGTGTCTGGGAGAGAGTTTGGCCAGAATGGAGTTGTTCCTTATTTTTGTGTCTCTCGTGCGTATGTTTCAGTTCCAGGTGCCTCATGGCCAACAGTTGGTTGACTTGATAACTGTGCCGGGCTTCAATAGAAACCCGAAGGAGTATGAAGTAACTTTGAAGAAGCGATTTTGTTAGATCGATAATTGCTAAGTTTTGATTGTATTCTGCATACAGTATGTACTTTTGGACTTTGTGTAATGTACGTAATGGAAACATACAGGATGGGATTTTATTTGGCTCTAATTTTACTAATTGCAGCGAATCACGCTCACTCTTAGGAGAACACAGGGATGTGAGGTGTGTTTTTTCGGTGTTTTTTCCCGGAAAAAAATTTTTTCCTAAGGATCGGAAAAAACATAAATCGAGGAAAAAACTCAAGCTAAAATAGCTAATTTAGTACATACATCATTTTTTAGTTAAAAAATGCACTTTTGCGATGTAAAAGGCACTTTAACAGGCCAAATTGACTCAAAACTGTTAGAAAAACAAAACAAAAGACCAAATTTGGCATGATAAAGCAAAAAGGTAAACTACTGTAAGAAAATTTGCATATAGTGTTTATTGATGGAACCTGTCGGGCACTGTTTCATGCTTGTTTCGTGATTTATATCAATGTAACACGTGTGAAAAGACTCAGAAAGCTGCTAGAAAGCGTTATGAATCATCAAACCAGACTAGGATACTCAGAATTTAGGCTGGAGTTTTTTCCACGATTTTGGACAAAAACGAAAAAACAGGCCGAGGTTTTTTCGGAAAAATATCCATCCCAGGGAGAACATAGGTACTGCCATTGCTATCTTTGCCATTGCCATGAGCTCAGCCATACGAAAACACATCAAGAAAGTGTTCGGAGGCAACAATGTGGTTGGCTACATCCAGTCATGTAAAAGTGCAGAAGGCGCGATTCTGAGTGGAAGCTTTGTTATGAGCAGGTTCCGTCCGACTGTCTTTGTTGAAAGTTTCGAAAGGAATTATGTTGTAGATGTTGTTTGTATGTTTTGCTTTTCACTACACACGTACTAAAGTTTAACTATTGTGCATTATTAATAATATTATGAATAAACTTCGGTTAGTAATTAACCGTGTAAGACTATACCACCTGGTATCGAACTGAACTAGATACAGGAATAAACGAGAAACCATAACCGCTGGCTGAACCAGGGCATACGCAAAGATTACAAATGAAAGCATTTTGTGATTCTGCCTACAACCTCTACTTCTCTAAGGCTGGAGTCAATGTCTCATCCCATTGTAGTTCATTTTCAATGCGCCAAATAATCAGTTGTTTCGTGCTTGTAGTACAAGTGGCACTTCCCAGTGTTGACAATTCACTGGCCCACACGGTATGTGCTTTAGTTTTCAAGTTGTCGAACAGTGAATTCAGCCTTCGGCCGTTTTTGCTCTAGCTGCTAGAGATACAAATATTTCAGGTCCGATCTAATAAAACGCTAGAAGACTACAACAAACCTCGTACGTTTGATTTCCCCATCATACGTAGGTGACCCGTTTCCTCCTCTCATCGCATGGATTTTAGATCTTCCTCCTTTCATTCTGATCATTGGTGGCCTTGTATCAAACGGTAAGTCTACAACGATAGAAAGATACTGTCCTCATCATCCAAATACGAACGGTCTGCTCAAAGTTCACCTGCCGCAGCCAAGATACCTGCTCACATGTGAATGGCTCAAAGGTAAGGTCTACATCATCGGAGGAACCGATGGAACGACGGCATTGAACAGTGTGCTCGAGCTGGACGTCACAGCAGAGAAATTCTCCAATGCACCCCATATGCGATCACCTCGATCAGCACATGCCAGTGCAGCTCTCAAAGAAGCCATTTTCGTCTGCGGTGGAGAAACCAAAATAGAAACGCCCTCGTCACAGCTCTCATCGTGCGAGCTATACTACCGTGGCAGCAGCTGGCTTCTGGTTGCAGAAATGACAATGAAGAGAAAGGCACTGGCACTAGCAGCAGTTGGGGATTTTCTCTATGCCATGGGAGGTATAACCGGGAAACAGTACACAAAAACAGTGGAGAGATGTGATCCGGTATCACGTCGCTGCTTTCCATTAGCTCCCATGAAAACAGAGCGCAGTCAGCATGCAGCTGCAGTCATCAATGGTTACATCTTCGTTTGCGGTGGCTGGGACGGACGCACGGTGATGAATTCCTGTGAGCGATACGACCTGAACGCAGACAGATGGACTGAAGTGGCCTCAATGAGAGAGGGGCGAGTTCATGGGTCGTTGTTATCAGACGGAGTTAGACTGTTCGCTGTTGGTGGGGGTGTGCAAACCTCCCCAGTACTAGAGGTGGAGGAGTTCGATCCGGTGAAAGATCGATGGACTACACTTGAGCAAAAACTCATCACGAAAAGGAATGGAGGGGCAGAGGTGATGGTCCGGCAGTGAAGCCAAAATTTATTTTCTTGTTTAATAGTTCGAGACATAGACATTTTATATAACATTGCTTTTGGTATGTCTTCGACGAGCCGTGATTTAACAAAATAACGGTTACCGCTTTTTCTTGAGTACGACAACGCGCCCAGACAGGCATCGTTATCGATTGACGCCACGGAGGCCGCAGTTGAGCCAGTCTATTTACTTGCCAGCGTCAGCCACTACGCTTCGCAATTTTCTAGCGCCGCCTGGTCGATATGCTGTGTCTATTTTCATAATTCGCTCAACCTGTATTAGAATTAGGTAGTATTCCCAAAACTATCAGTAAAATTTACTACTATCAGTAAAATGGCCAGTGAAGAAGAGGACGTAAAGGACCGAGCAGTCGGCTGCCTTTACGGTCAGGCAATCGGGGACGCACTAGGCGCCAGATACGAATTCCTGACTGGACCAGAAGCCTCGAAACAAGTGAAGAAAGACCGCAAGTTCACTGGGTTTCTGCCAATTTTGGGAGGCGGAAAGTTTAAAGTCGTCCCCGGTCAGGTGACAGATGACACCGAACTGGCCATGTGTCTGTGTCGCAGTTTGCTGGAGAGAAGAACCTTTGACAAGGAGCTGGCAATCAAGAATTATTTGTTCTGGTTTACTTCCAAAAATCGGTTCGGAATTGGTATGACTACGTACAGAGCCTTTCAAGTCCATTATCGTGAGTTTTTAGAATTTTAGTGGGCAAGCTTTATCTGTACCTGCTTTTTGTTAGCACCTCTGTACCCCCACCTGTGTGCTAAATCTACACAGTAAGGGACCGTCCATAAACGACGTCATTCCAAAATCTCGATTTTTCGGACCCCCCTCCCCCCAAGATCGCCTTGCGTCGTTTCTTGGGGACCCCCTCCCCTACGGTGACGTCGTTTTCGGTTTAACCCCCCCCCTCACCGATAAAAGGGCAGTGCATACAGTAATGTAACGTTTTCTTGTTACCATACTGCGCAATCAATTGAATAAATCCCTACAACCACTCTGGGAAGCTTTTCTGTATGTAGAAACGTTTGACAGAATGTGCATAAATCGAAAATAATGCAATCCAAGTATCCTAAAATTCCGAAAAAAGCGACGTCGTTTTTTGCTAACCCCCTCCCCCTCCTGGTGCGTCGTCTATCGTCGCATTTCAGCCGACCCCTCTCCCCCCTCTGGAACGACGTCGTTTATGGACGGCCCCTGAAGTGCTGAGGAAGATATGTAGCATTGCAGACAAAGAAGGAAAAGCTACATACGACGATGTGGCAAGAAATGCATCTTTGCACTGTCAGCCAAGCCAAAGCAATGGATGTTTGATGCGCATCTCGCCTTTAGCCATCGCCGGTACACACTGGACAAATGTACAGTAGGAGCCTTCATTATAGATTCTATGTACATTGTAGAAACAGTTTTAGGACCAACTGATCGAGGCAGCCAAATCTGACTGCATATTGACCAATCCAAACGAAGTAACTCAAGACGCAGTTGCCTGCTACGTTTGCATCATAAAGAGCCTGATCAGTGAGGGCGGAGATGCACAGAGAGCTTATGAACAAGCTTTGGCTACTTGTCAAACTGATGCGATCAAAAATATTCTTACCGCTGCCCAGTTAAAACCGGCTCCTGTTTATGTGCCAGATTGCAACTCTGAGGTGGAGGTGGATGGAAAGATGATGGGTTATTGTGGAGTTGCACTTCAGGTATAGTCAGTTTCCATTTTAGACAGTCAGATGTACAGTAAGCAGGGTGCAAACAATGATAGCCCCTGCCCAGAACAAACTAAGCATGATAGATAGAAAAATAATGAAAATACCATTGTTAACCCTTTCGAATTCACTCTGGGCCTACTGTTATTTTACTATTTAGTAAAACAAAAATGACTACTACTATAATCTGCCAAACAATCGGAAGTCGGACGGCTTTCTGTCATTCGGTATCACGACGAAAACAGTATCCGTTTTGCGTAACCGCTTTTTAAAAAAGTACAGTTCTCTCTAACTCAGTGGAAGACGGAAGACGGCCCTTTTCCCCCATCCCGAAACAGTTCATAAACGAATGTCGTCTTTATTAATCAAAATCTAGACTGTTACATATGTGCATTTTGTGCTCGGTCTTCTTGGTACATAAACCAAGTTGAAGCTTGGGCTGGATCTATCATTGTTTGACACCATGTACATGTAGCAGGTGGCGTCTTGCCCATAGGTACTGTAGTTTACACTATGCCGTGTGTCATGGCTGCCTGTGTCATGTGCATCTACGAGAGTGGTTCGAACCAGGTCAAAGCGATTGGTAGTAGTCGATCGATGACATAAGCCCCACCCTGACCACAAAAAGCCGGTGATGGCTGGCTAGTAGGTAAACTGGAACCGAACCCTAGCTGCCTAAGCATCTCATTCATACAACAAAGGGGAGGGATGTAACCAGGGCACTCCACAGGAAGGCTCAAATTGAGAGCCTGACACTTGTCTTATTGGAAATTTATCAATCCTTTGTATGAAGCGTTGGGATTTCAGAGCGCAGTGTATGAGTTGCTGCATTCAAAGTCAATACAGGACAGTCTGGAGAGAGTGATGCGGCGTGGGGGAGACACTGACACCACTGGCTGTATCACTGGCGCAGTGATGGGTGCTAAACTGGGTGCAAAAGCCATTCCGAAACAGTGGAAGGACACTGTCAGGACTGCCCGGCCAGAACGCATCAAGGAGAACCCCTTTGTAGATCTGAGTGATATTGAATCTGCAGCTGTTGACTTGTTGCACTGTACATTTTGATACAGTCACTGCTTATACAGAGACAGACACTCACTCATGCATGTGTAACAGATCATCCGCCAACTGGGTGCAATGTGTCAGTAGTAAAGCTTTGTAAGCTTTGAAAAGTCTGGCATGCACCCGGCGCACACATACAGGGTGATTCATATTTGCCGCGGGGTTTTGAAAACTCAGAAACATTTGTTTGCTGACTGAATCAGCTGATTTTTGGATGTGATACGTGGATATATACGTACTTAGCATTTCATTGTTTCAAATTTCAACAAATTCTAGTTACTACATCACCAGTTTTGCACTTTAACATAGCCACCACTATTTTCAATCACTTTCCTTCAGCAGCCGCTAGTACTCCAGCAGTGTTCTTCCGTTTTGTCCTTCTCAAAAGTTTCGTTGCACACAGACTGCCCTCTTCTCTTCCTTAAGCGATTCATACCACCGTCGAATGCTGGGATCGCTTGTGGGCTTGCGTTCCTGATGGAACTTTCTCTGCACCATCACAACGTTCCTATCACTGTAAAAGCCATCACGACTGCTAAAACGTTGGGTTGTGTTGGAAACTGAATGAAGCGTCAATCCGCTATGGCTTAATAACGTTATCATCACCAAAACACTAGCCTAATCGCGCACTGGTCCAATATTCTAGCACCAACGTTGGAAATTTCAGTTTGCAGTAGAATTTCCCGTTCTCAGGCATTTTGTGGTGAAAGAAACAGAAATTTGAAACAGTAAAATGTATATGTGCATACTGTGTGAAAAATCAGCCGATTCGGTCCACAAACAAAAACGTTCTGAGCTTGCGAAACTTTTTCGGATATGTGAAGCACGTATGTTACATCAGGAGGAGACTGCATAACGCTCACGATTTAACCCGTCCAAGGGGGATTTTTGTCAGGAAATCAGAGTAAGTCAGGCCACAAACCTACAATTGTGTACTAGTTGATTCAGAACTGGATTTCTTTACTACGAATGATTCATCACTTGGTTTCTTCCTTTCAGCTGATATCTGTTACTGATACTGACTGGCAAGTAAACTCTAGTCCAAGCTTTGAGTGCAATTCATTCCTATTAGCATCCTTCACAGCAGTCCTCTTCTGGAATGAAAGAGAGACCGATTGTCCTTTGAGCATTCATTTGCGGATTTAATTTGACATGTAAGTTCTGGCATGATCCACTGGTTCTGGTAGGTAGACGCTTTCCAACGATGGTTTTGTATTCTTTGAATGTTAGTTTCCAGGGGAAGCTGTTCCAGTAAATGGAGTCAACAACCCAACACAACCACTTCAGATAAATCTTTGCATCAGCTCAAACCGCATGTCAGCTATGCAGCGCCTTCCTTCAAATCTGCCTTTCCACAAGTATTCCTACACCGAATGCTGGACTTTCTGCCATGGACAGACCGGATCCGTTTCGAAACTGTTAATCGTCTTTTCTTTCGTCAACTGCGTTCCTTGCCTGCTGTGGTTCGGCTCTTGTCTGACCTGTCTGTTCATGTCAGTAAGACAGAAAGAAATGATCTGCAGATAAGAATAGATGTTCAATACGATCGGCCTGTAGTGGGCGTTACTGATAATGAGTCAAGTGTGTCTCTGCAAAAATTTGTTAACTTGAGAATTTCGCTGCTGTTCCAACAGATTCGCTTTATTGGACTGGCAATTCAAGGTCTCGGATTGAACTACGATGTGTTGCTGCACATCTGCGCAAATTCAGCTCAGATTCGAGTTTTGAAACTGCAAGATCTTGACCTCTCGGAGCCACGGTTTAGTCCGGTCTTCTGGAAGACTTTCTGGCTAATGCTACCTAATGTAGACATGGTGTGCATCACAGATATACAGTAGTTCTAGGACACTCTACTTTGGATGACCTGGTCGTGCCCTTAATAGGGAACAGAATGCCTATCGTCTTGTTTATAAGGTGTTCTCAGCACATCTTTCTGACTGAGGCCGCTTTCAGGCCTCTGATAAGCTCATGCAGCAGACTTGAATGCTTCTTCTGTGAACAGTGCCTTATTTCTTCTCAGTGCATCGAGCAATTTATTCAAACTGTTCTCGAGCTGCCAGCAAAGGCGGATAACAAACGTCAATATATATTGGTTACACCATTCCTTGACACTGAACGACTGGGTGCACGCTTTGCTGATCACATGCCTGAAACATTTCATCGGCGCTTTCAACTAATCAATGATCGGGTTGAAATTTCGATTTTTAAATAGATTTTCATACAACCTTGGAACAACGTTGGCATACGATTGTGTACCGATGAAAATAAAGCAAAATTGCATTTTTACCTCATTTCCAACTACTGTTGGCAAGTCCAACTGAACCTTGAAGTCTTTAACCTAAAATTGTGGACTTGAACCTCAACCTGAACCTTTTTTTTATTTCAGCCGGACTTGAACCTGACCCGTTTTGTTTGTTGAACTTGTGCAATTTTATGCAAAGTTCGTTAAAATTTTGGTGGGACTGCACACAGATTTATTTGGTTCATGTTTATCAATCTATTTTCAGCCCGAATAATGTCATAAAACTAAGGAATGACCCTGTAAGTCTGATAGACGTCATTCACTGCCAGTAAACAGGCTCAGAAAATTTGCAAGTAGTGGAAAATTTCTGCACTTTTTCTGCGAAATTTCTACAGCTTTTGAAAATATCAGTGGACTTGAATTTGAACCTATTGTTGTTGCTATAGCAATGGATTTCTTTTTGTTCTAAACACCTGCTAATGTTCTCTTGAAGAAACAGCTTTAATTACTAGCCAACAAAGCTGTTAATTAATGATGACGTAGAACTACATACAATATATGAGAATTGGCATCAGTTCATTGTTTATCGTCAGCCCAAGTGATGCAGGCCACCTTCTGCAGGTTTCAGAGAAACCATGGTAAACTATTTAGTTTATGAGAGCGTCAGATTTTAAGTTTGAGTTTCAGTCCAACGTCTCTACAAAGTCAGCAACAAGTTTCTCATCAGTTCCTCTCACCTACCAACTCTATGTGCTCGAAGGATTTGCCATCCTTCTCTTCAACACACTGGTGGTGGGTGCAGTGGCAAAATTTCCAACTTTGCGCATGAAAAAAGAATACATAGTGATCGCGGGCTTAGCCTTAGCCGATGCAATCTTGGGCTTAGCATTTTTGGTTGCAGGAGTTTATCGCATTTGGGTTATTTTGAGTGGATTGAGTTACGTTCCTCAAAGCAGCTTCGAATGTCTGCTTAAACCTCACTCTTTTCTCTTTCTCCTAGGAGCTCCGTTAGCTGCGGTTATGCTAATTGCCACTTCTCTAGATAGATTTCTCTCAGTAGCTATTCCTATAGCCTACCTCGGCTTTGATGAATCCTATGCTTACAAGTTCGTTGGAGGCTTCTATGCCTATGGACTACTGAGCGCAGTTGTATTATCGATTGTTTCTTACAGTCAGGGCCCGGAACAAAAGTATAACATGATATGTCAAACCGGTTGGACAATAGGTCACATGTGGTTTGACAAATATTATTTCTTTATTCGTGTGGTTAGTGGTGTGCTCAGTGTACTTATCTATATGCTTATTCCAATTATGTACATTAAGCGAGTGCCCGCAGCGGAGAACACCTCAGCGATGAAGAGCAAAATGAGGCTTCAGAAGAACCTGATAAAAGTGATGGGCATTTCTTCTATGTTTACCCTAATTTTCTATGTGGTCCCCAATGTCTTGCGCAGTGTGCTAGCGGGCAGCCGTTCAAACGAAGCCTGGGCCGTAATCTCTCCCTATTCTAGCATTATTCAGAACATAAATGCCATGCTGAATATATTTCTCTACCTGACCAGACTGCAGGATATGAAGCAGGGCATTTTTGCTTTCCTAACATGCCGACAATCTATTTTGATCAAGTCGAGAGCTAGCGTTAGTCTGAACAATGCTAAAGTTAACCCTAGGAAGGTTAGCAGATTGTCGGTGCGTAGACCATCGGCTATTGTGCCTGTTTTGTAAAGATACGTAGTTTTATTGACGACATTTAAAAGTTTGACTAATAAAACTTGCCAAAGCACTTGCAGTTTGCGTTCTTCTGAACAATTCTGTAGAAGCCTAGCTCGGGATGCCTATTAATTTCTGAACTATTAGGCCCGAGCATTTTTCTTTCAGAAGTGTCATAGAGACATACAATGCAGAAGAAGTATTCAAGCAGTTTGATATTGACCCGTTCGTTATCAAAATAAAATTTGCGAGTTTTCCGAATAACTCCGTCAATTTTGAACCGAATAAAAAGATTTTTGGCACGATTATTATTATTTGTTTATAGTTTGTTTTGGCAAAGTCCTGGCCTGATAGCCTTCTGTAGCTATGAGTTATGCCCTGTCCGAAATGACCTGACACGAAGTTCAGACGTCAAATTTGAACATAAACAGCTCCCGAATACTTCATTGGATCTTTCCCAAATGTTGCAGGTTAGCCAATCTATACATTGAAACCCTGAAGAGGTCAGCTTTCTAGCGCAATCGGTTAAAAAGAGGTGGATTTCAAGGATTAGCACTACCAAAAATACGAGTGGTGTCCTCTGAACATAACGCTCGACTGTATAGCCCTAATTAGGTGTTCATTGTGTTGTTGCATTGGTTGAGGCGATTCTAATCCACGACACACTATGAAAAAAAATAAACAAAAAATTGAAGGTTTTCCTGCTCATCAAAATTCTCTGCATGATTGTACGAGTCTGAATGACGGTGAATACAGTATCCGTGCTTGTCAGACAGTAAATTAATGAAACGCGGTTCCCATAAATAAGGAGATCACTACTTGCGCCGATTAGTGTTTTGAGTGTGTACCTTTTGGCCATTTTTTTGTTCCAAAAGGGCCACCGTCCTTGGACTTGGACGAATATTGTTATGTTTATGCTTAATCGATAGGAAATTGTCATATCTACCCATATGCCAGTGGGCAGACATATCTGTCGGCGGACTCGAATGCTACGATTGTTTTAGTAAGTGGGGGTTCCGGGGGAAATCGGCCGATAATCGATGAAGTAAGGCGATGTGACGAGCGCGTAATCTGAGATAGCATGCAGTAATTGGTTGTGGATGTGCTGGTGCATAAAACAATAATGTACAAGTCAAAAGTAGTTGTTTGATACCGGATTTGGTCATATTTGTTAAAGATTTACAATTTAGGTGCGCACGTTTTACAGGATTTGTTCGAGACCAAAAACACGTATCTAAGGTAAAGCAGAAGCATAGCATGCAGTAATTAGATGTTCATGTGTAAAATAATAATCAGCAGATCGTCAGCAGTCGTTTGAAACCACATTCAAAATTCTGTGTTCAAAATTTGAAATTCGAGTGATCTCCCCAACGGAGAACGATCGCAAATTGCTGTCTACTGTTGTTTGGTATTGGATTTTCCGTTTGTGTATGTGTATGTGTATGTGTATACACATTTACTTTCAAATGTGTATGGTAATTTGTGTATACACATTCAACAAAACAATGTGTATTTTTGTGTATATTTGTGTATGTGTATTGCACTGAAAATGCAATTTTTTTGGTAGATTTTCAGTCAGAAATGCTAGGAAAACCAAATCTCTCAATGTCTGTTGCTTGAAACCTTGGATAGCTTTGAAATCGAGTTACTTAGCCCATTTGAAGGCTTTATGAGGATATCTACTGTATATTACTGCAGCAAAAACATCTAGGTTTTACGTTTGTGTTTGAAATTTTATCGACTTTTGCTGATCAAATACACATACACAAAAATACACATTTTGAGTAGTGTTTGTGTTGTGTATGGTAATGTGTATCTGAATTTTCAATGTGTATGTGTATGTGTATGTGTATACACATTGAAAAAACAATGTGTATTTTTGTGTATGGTAAATGTGTATGTGTAATACACAAACAACAGTACGTCTCCCTGAAGCCATTCCAAAGTGCGGACTAGAATAGGAGTAAATCGATTCCCGCCATCTGCTATCCATTTTTAATTTTCATAATAGTTCGTACATCCCTGCTTCTGTGTAGTGAATAACACCCTCATTTTTGAGAATGCCAAATTTTCACGTTCACCGAATGTAAAAATCTGCCAGACTTTAACTGGCGGTGCTAGAAGGCTTCCAAAAACACCGATTTCTCTTAAATATCAGCAGGCTTAAGTGAAAAGCACGCCACTTCCCTCGCAACCTAGCTTAGTCTGTACAGCCTTTAAGTTAATTGTCATTGCCAACCGAGATCGGGCAGACATGTAAAGTGGGGGGTCGGCGGAATCGGCCGGCATGGTGTGCGTTGGACATCCCTATGACCCCAAAGTAAAACCCTAAAACAGTTCCGCCCAACTCCCTCTGGGTAGCCAGCAATGGCCATCAGCGGTTCTCTCCGATCCGGCCATTTTCCATAGTAAAACTCGAAAACACACCAAACAAAAATGAATGTTTCTCTGGGGGGCTACCTCGCTCAGGCACGTGCTATGCAGCATTCGAAAGTTTACATCATGAGCTTTCAGAATCTGTAATAAAATTTGTGGCGATGTTTGTTATTTCAAAAATAATCAATCCCGAAATATGGACTGATCACGATTTCGTCAGTTTTTACGGAAATGAGAGTTTCTCTGGGGGGCTACCTCGCTCAGACAAGGGCTATGCAGCGTTTGAAAGCCCACATCATGAGCTTTCAGAATCTGTAATAAAATTTGTGGCGATTTTTGTTATTTGAAAAATAATCGATCCCGAAATATCGACTGACCACGATTTCGTCAGTTTTTACGGAAATGAGAGTTTCTCTGGGGGGCTACCTCGCTCAGACATGTGCTATGCAGCGTTTGAAAGCCCACGTCATAAGCTTTCAGAATCTGTAATAAAATTTGTGGCGATTTTTGTTATTTCAAAAGTAATCGATCCCGAAATATCGACTGATCACGATTTCGTCAGTTTTTACGGAAATGAATGTTTCTCTGGGGGGCTACCTTGTTCAGACATGTGCTATGCAGAGTTTGAAAGCCCACATCATGAGCTTTCAGAATCTGTAATAAAATTTGTGGCGATTTTTGTTATTTGAAAAATAATCGATCCCGAAATAATGACTGATCACGACTTCGTCAGTTTTTATGGAAATGAGAGTTTCTCTGGGGGGCTACCTCGCTCAGACATGTGCTATCCAGCGTTTGAAAGCCCACATCATGAGCTTTCAGAATCTGTAATAAAATTTGTGGCGATTTTTGTTATTTCAAAAATAATCGATCCCGAAATATCGACTGATCACGATTTTTTCAGTTTTTACAGAAATGAGAGTTTCTCTGGGGGGCTACCTCACTCAGACATGTGCTATGCTGCGTTTGAAAGCCCACATCATGAGCTTTCAGAATCGGTAATAAAATTTGGGGCGATTTTTGTTATTTCAAAAATAATCGATCCCGAAGTATCGATTGATCACGGTTTTATCAGTTTACAGCATCTGACTAAAGTAGCTAAAAAATGGGATGACCAAATTGAGGTTTTCTGGTACGCCAAATTCATTGGCGACGCCCATTTATAGCTAGGATCATGATACTTGATCGATTACCGATTTTTTGGTGTGCAGATGACTCAACTACACAGGCTATGATGTTAGTGGTTTTTGGGCATGCCGATTTCAACCACGATGCTGGTTTAGAGCTATCATCGAGTTTTAATTCAATAATCGATTTTGATTGGTTATCGATTTTTGTTGTGCAACTAAACAGCAACGTAACTAAACTAAACAACATATAAACATCTCTAAAGCAACATCGTGGTTGAAATCGGCATGCCCAAAAACCACTAACATACTAACATCAGTGTAGTTGGGTCATCTGCACAGCAAAAAATCGACAATCGATCAAGTATCGTGGTCCTACCTGTAAATGGGCGTCGCCAATGAATTTGGCGTACCAGAAAACCTCAATTTGGTCATCCCATTTTTTAGCTACTTTAGTCAGATGCTGTAAACTGATAAAACCGTGATCAATCGATACTTCGGGATCGATTATTTTTGAAATAACAAAAATCGCCCCAAATTTTATTACAGATTCTGAAAGCTCATGATGTGGGCTTTCAAACGCAGCATAGCACATGTCTGAGCGAGGTAGCCCCCCAGAGAAACTCTCATTTCCGTAAAAACTGAAGAAATCGTGATCAGTCGATATTTCGGGATCGATTATTTTTGAAATAACAAAAATCGCCACAAATTTTATTACAGATTCTGAAAGCTCATGATGTGGGCTTTCAAACTCTGCATAGCACATGTCTGAACAAGGTAGCCCCCCAGAGAAACATTCATTTCCGTAAAAACTGACGAAATCGTGATCAGTCGATATTTCGGGATCGATTACTTTTGAAATAACAAAAATCGCCACAAATTTTAATACAGATTCTGAAAGCTCATGATGTGGGCTTTCAAACTCTGCATAGCACGAGTCTGAGCAAGGTAGCCCCCCTGAGAAACTCTCATTTCCGTGAAAACTGATGAAATCGTGATCAGTCGTTATTTCGGGGTCGATTATTTTTCAAATAACAAAAATCGCCACAAATTTTATTACAGATTCTGAAAGCTCATGATGTGAACTTTCGAACGCTGCATAGCACGTGCCTGAGCGAGGTAGCCCCCCGGAGAAACATGCATTTTTGTTTGGTGTGTTTTCGAGTTTTACTATGGAAAATGGCCAGATCAGAGAGAACCGCCGATGGCCATTCCTGGCTACCCAGAGGCAGTTGGACGGAACTGTTTTAGGGTTTTACTTTGGGGTCATAGGGATGTCCAACGCACACCATGCCGGCCGATTCCGCCGACTGCCCACTTTACATGTCTGCCTGATGGCTGCCTGATTTCGGTTGGCAATGACAATTAATTAGACTGCCGCAAACGATGCTTCAAATGAAAGACAAGACAAAAACGCAAAAATCTGGTCGCAACGAAAAGTTTGGAGCTGTCTTATCCACTTGTTGTGCGGACAGCCGCTAAAGAAACGAGTGTCCAAGTAGCCTCAGTTGACGTAGATCATTTGTTGCAGTTTCAAGAGATGCATAGAGATTAATTTCCTGTTCTGTATCGCATCTGCAAAGACTCTCTTGAAGATACAGATTTAGTCCCAAGCCAACAAAGCTCTTAATTACTGATAGGTAGAATTGCTTGAGAGCTAGCCTCAGTGGCTTGTTTGTTTGTCAGCTGAGCTACAGACCTGTGCCAAAATTGTTGGATTTCACTAAAGCCATGGTACACAGTTTTCTTTACCAAAAACGCGTTCAGAATTTGAGCTCTGACTTTTAGTCAAATGTCTCCACCAAGTCAGCAACAAGTTTCTCATCAGTTCCTCTCACCTACCAACTCTATGTGCTCGAAGGATTTGCCATCCTTCTCTTCAACTCGCTGGTGGTCGGCGCAGTGGCCAAATTTCCAACTCTGCGCATCAAAAAGGAGTACATAGTGATAGCGGGCTTAGCCTTAGCCGATGCAATCTTGGGCTCAGCGTTTTTGGTTGCAGGGGTTTATCGTATTTGGGTTATTTTGAGCGGATTGCGTTCAGTTCCTCAGAGCAGTTTCGAATGTCTGCTTAAACCCCACTCTTTTCTTTTTCTCCTAGGAGCTCCCTTAGCTGCAATTATGCTAACTGCTGCCTCTTTAGATAGATTCCTCTCAGTCGCCATTCCCGTCACCTACCTCGGATTCGACCAATCGTTCGCTTTGAAATTTGTTGGGGGATTCTATATCTATGGGTTACTGAGTGCGATAGCATTATCGGTTGTTTCTTACAGTGAGGGCCCCGAGCAAAAATATAACATGATCTGTCAAACCGGCTGGACTATAGGTCATTGGTGGTTCAACAAGTATTACTTCTTCATTCGGGTGGTCAGTGGTACACTTAGTGTAGTGATTTACATGTTAATCCCGGTTATGTATTGTAAGCGGGTGCCAGCCGCTGAAAACACCTCCGCCATGAAGAGCAAAATGAAAGTTCAAAAGAATCTAATCAAAGTGATGGGCATTTCTTCTATGTTTACCCTAATTTTCTATGTGGTCCCCAATGTCTTGCGTAGTGTGCTAGCGGGCAGCAGTTCAAACGAAGCCTGGGCCATAATCTCTCCCTATTCTAGCATTATTCAGAACATAAATGCTATGCTGAATATATTTCTCTACCTGACGCGATTGCAGGACATGAGGGAGGGCATTTTTGCTTTAGCTAGATGCCGACCTATGGTGTTCAAGTCAAAAACCAGCATTAGTCTGAGCAACGCTAAAACTGACCCTAGAAAAATGAGTAAGGTATCAATGCGTAAACCTTCAACTATCACACCAGTTGTTTTGTAATATTCACTTGTATCGAGACTGAATAAAACTATTTCGATATATCCTAAAACAGTCGATCAGTCCGGACCAATTGAGCGCCATCACCGGGTCTGTTCCACGGTCCAAAGTTGGCCAAACAGTTGCGTAGTTTGGGAAACCGGTTTACGACTTGTGGCAAGGTCTGGTAAACCCTGGAATTCCACGAGTATCGCTGCATCACCAAACTTTCAACTTGGCTGACAGATTGAGGATAGAGAAGTTGACAGAATCTGGGCAGATCTGAGCAAAAACTCACTTCCAATTCTTTTAAACTATTGGACCTCACCGAATTGCACACCTGGGCCAGTTGAACAACTTCAGGCTCCTGAACCAAGTTGAGAACCAGTTTCTGAACTGGTTTATCTTGCAGAATTTGTACAAGCCGAGATAAATCGGCGCTAGGAAGGTGTAATTCCACTAGGACTAAATTTCCCCAAAAGGAAGAAGCTTGGCTTATTAGAATACAGTCAACCAAAGGGGTGCAATAGTCGTCCTGGCAGAGAATGGTAATTTTGTCGACTTTAAACCGGTTTTCTTTGGCCTGGAACAAGGTTATCAAGTCAGTAAGCATTGTTTCTATTTTGTGATGTCGGGCCCAACAGAGGAACAAGTTCAACTCTCCAATGATCGACTTTTCCAACAAAATCTCAATAGCACTGGCCCACTTTTCGACCGGAATGTCCAAATCGCACAACTGACATTTGCTCCAACTCAAACGGAGACTCAATTTCTGTTTCTTCTTCCAATCCACACAGTCTCGAAGTTCACTATTGACTAAATTGACCGCAAAACGGTCCCTGATCGATAGATATCGATTGAGAATCAGGTACAATAGGTCCAATGGAAGGCGGTTGAGAGGGAAGGCCATATTATTTCACAAGCTCGGTGTAAAGCTAACCGGCCGAGCTTTGAGGTAGACGATTGAGTGAGTTTAAACTGGCGGAGGGAGGGCTCTGCTTACTACAAACAGGTTACGCTAATTCAATAGGTCAGTTATATTTAGAGCTGTGTAAACAGAGTTCACATTCTTTATAACACGTAGAATCCAGTCTATGTACAAGGAGGAGAATCAGTGATAAATCCTGACAAATAATGCTATATACGTATACCAACATCACATAACGCAGTAGATTTTACCCGCCGCGATAATTTTTTGCGACCATGTAGGGGGATTTGTTGAAACAGCTTGCGCGTAGCTAACGGCTGCTATTGCGCTCAAAATATCCTTTTATACTGAAGGAACGAGTACGGATTTTCGCGACAGGTTAAAACCATTTGCAAAGGTATAATTGTTATGAATAGACAGAAATGTCTTTCATTTTTTCTCATCTTCCTTCGTCATCTGAAGCATTTCGCTTTCTGTGTAGATCTGAAAATAAAATTTTCGTCCACGAATTACAATGTACGTGCACGGGTACCATGCATGCATAACAGGTGATCCGCTGAAGGGTAATGGGATTGGGAGTGTACAAACATGCAACAGGTTCGGCCGGAGAAAGGGGTGTGCTTGCCTGTCAGGTAGGGCTGAAGGCAGTTTGGTCTGGGAAGGGTTAAAAATTTTAAAAAAGTTCCAAAATGCCTGGAAATTAAAGTTTCAGGAATTAAAGCCCTTTATTTAAAAACGTATAAGGATTGGTTAACGGATTTATGTACATAATTTCGGAAAGAGTGGAAGAGGGGATTGTTGTCGTTGCTCAACTTTATTCTGTACCGGACAGACCATGCCTGGGGATCGTGAGATACTCTACGTACTATGTTTAAATTTGAGTCTGAAACTTCAGTTCAGTTCATTTCAGAAGGACACAACTCTGAGCTAAAACGTACTTACAATGTAGGCAGCATACATGTACTAGGGGGGTTGGGGGGTTCCCCCCCCAGCTGGAAAGGCCAACCCCCCCCCCCCCCGAGCAAGTTAAGGGACCCCCCCCCCCCGACCCAAAAATACAAGTACTAGTAGTGGCTCCAGTACTAACAAAGTGGCTCAGAAATCGCTCAGAATGCCTTTTAAATGCGTTTTTGAATGCTAAATTTTCAAAATTTTCTCGCCCTGGTCGGGCAGAAGCCCAACCAGGCCACTTCAAACTACTAAGGAGCATTGTTAAGGAGGCTGCCGGACCTTGTGTCTCTTCCTGCTCTATAGCAGTTGGCTACTCCTAGTCCGAAAGGACAAAAAGTTACAACAACAACAACTACTAAAACTTGTAATTTTTTGCTTATTTTTAACTCTGAAACGCTATTTGGCACCTTAAAATAGCGATTTTTAGCCTCCTTACTGTAAAAAACGTGCTAAAAACGCATTTCCAAGCGTTTTGGAGCTTTTTGAAATTTTGGACCCCCCTCTGGGCGAAACCCCCCCTCGACCCCCCACCTGAGGAAAAAACCCCCTCCCCCCTCCCCCCTCCCCCTGGTCGGCCCGGAGCTGTTACATGTATGGCAGGCAGGCTAGGATTTGGCCAAAATAAACAGTAAACAAATGCAAATAATTAGACATGGGCGAAGGGGGCTCAATGGGGTGACCTCTTAGGGTACCTACACCCTCATCAGATCAGACCCCCGTTGCGTCCCTCAGGAATTTTTAGGAAGAATTTTGTATCTAAAATTACGATAAAAGTATGCCAAGATTACGGGTAGGTAGGTGTAAATGAGCTCAGAATAGCTTGTTTTAACCTATTTTAGCGAAAAATATGTCAAAAACCTTGCTTTAATTAAATAAAAAAATTTACTTTTTGGCTCATCATCCCCACAACCCCCTCCAGTCGCCGCTAGCCCCTCAGCCCCCCTGAGGACTTGAAAATTTACCACCCCTAAATGCTAGCCCACATCTGAATAAGAACGAAAATCCGAAAATCATTGCGTTTGGGTGAAAATTGACGCACATTTGAAGCTAATCAGAAAACTTGAAAAAACAGCCAGGCGCTCTTGGCCAACACAAATTCCGTACATATGTCAAATAATTAGACCCGGGGCAGGGTAGGTGAGCACGTTTTGACCACCCAACAAAGCTTTCACTGCTTTTAAACACCGCCGAAAAAAGCCAAACAGATGCACATCCGTCGGCCGGTACTTACACAGCGCGAAGGCCAACAACGGGAATCCAACCAACAGAAGAATGGCTCCGATAGCGATGGAGTGATGGTTTTGTGACGGCTTGGCAAAGAAGCTACTGCAGCCCAGGACCAAAAGCATAAAGCCGGCGATCCCAGCCGCCACTCCAGAGCCGTAGACCACGTACAAAAAGCACTGGATGGGGGCCTGTGCCACCGCTTGCGCGCCGGTTCCGGCGTAGATGCCCAGCGGTCGAGCGGCCGACGGTCTCCGGGCGCCACCGCCTGCGGCGAACATTGTCGGGCGGCGAATTCAAACGACTGGGTCGGGTGACTGGAAAATTTCTAAAGGTTATCAAACTTTAATAGGCCATTATGCCCGGCGCCGAACCCTTTTATATTGATTGGGCGCGTTCCCACCGCAGATACAGTAGAGAAAAGCACAGAGCTAATAATATAAGCAGTGGCAGCTAATTAATGAATTACTTTCGCTCCGACCGCGCCACGTCAAATCAGCAGCGGCGGTGGGACGGAATTGACGCGATGAAAAGGTACATGGCGCTGAAATAATAAAATTGCTTTATAGCTTTATTTACGACGGCCCTATAAGAACTGACCGAAGTAGAAGAAGTATTATGCAGATAGCGTGCTCGGACTTAGCCAATGAGGTCAGTTTTTATCTGGCTAATCGCGCACTCAATCGCACAAGCAATTAGAGACGCGACGAGCACAAAAAGCCGCTAATAAAGCCCGGCCCGAAGGCTTATGGCTGGCTGGAATAGATTTCGGTCGATGGCCCATAGCTCTCGCTCTCCCCTTTCACACCCACACGCTGCCCTCTAAACAGACGGTCGTCTATTTTTGCCGACTGGCAGATAATTTGGTCGGCCTGATTGATGGCAACCACGCCAGACCATTGACTCCTAATTTTAGTTTGCTTATGTCTTCTTTTTATTGGCAAATTCTCTTTTCAGGTGTGCAAGGTGCTTTTAGTTGAGCTCAAAATGGTTGCAACAAGCCATTCGTCGTCAGGGGGGATTCGGGGGTCTGAGTACAAATATTATGGGGCAGGGGGTAGGCACTAAAAAGGCTCAAAAATCGATCGCAATTTTCGACTAAAAATCGAAAATCGCTAATTTGAGCTCAACAAATACAGCTCAAAAGTAATGTTTTACAGGCAATTTTGACAATTTTAGTGTCTGAAATTGAAAAAATCGCAAAATTTTGCTGAAAAAAGTACTTAGGTGGGCGGGTTTAGGGGTTCCTGATCGCGGGGTCAGGCCTATAAGTCGTGTGTGGGGGCAGACCCCTAGACCATATCTTAAATGAAGAATTATATCTTTCGTTGAAACACACAGCTTTTGTGTAATACGTCTCACCTGTCAAACATGCAAAATGGTCAAACTTAAGCAAAATCAACATAATCTGCTCCGATTTTTATCTCAAAACTGTTTTGTTTGGTGCAAATTAACTATACTGTATATAGGTAAAGTAGGTATAGTTTGCAATTTATTGATCCCGAATAGGTTTGAAAGTGAAATGAATCAATTTTTCCAGACACAGGCCTCCCAGTGACAAAAACCTAGGCACACACAGAGCAACAGCGTTCATTTAACACATAATCCGTTGTCTACAGTTAAAGTGTGCAATTTACGTAGTGTCGTTACAACAAAATTTCCGTTTGATAATCAATATTACGGTTGCCGCTCGTTTGACAACTGCAATAGCAGAAACGTATTTACTACGACTTTGGCTTTGACTACTAGTAATCATAACGACACTATTTGCAGACCTTCTTTTTCAAATCTTTCACTGTGAATTCAGTTTGAAAATAGAGATTCCTCGAGAGATAATCTATGACATGCACGGCTGTTACGGAACCGGCTGCAAACAGGTAGGGCTGGTCTCTCAGCGCAAACGGTATGCTACCTGAAAGTCAACGGCATTAGACAGAAGCTCCAAAGAAACAGTTCTTTCTCTGCATTCCATCAGTCGGTTTTAGAAAAACCAAATTCAACCGGCACAACACAGAGTCAGTCAATGAACAAACTTTCAGACAAGCTGAAACCGAGCAAAGACTCCTCTGCTACAGCTTGGGGATACCACTGATCACCCTGACACAAGTCTTGCAACTGTTTTACTTTACATCTAAAATGTTGAATTAAAACTCGACTTCTTGTCTTGTTCACTTGCCTTGCATAGCGTTCTTGCCGGAGACCAAACTTTGGAATGGGCTCAAAAAACCACATATAAT
>JASANB010003142.1:0-39618 GCA_030248155.1 Sabatieria punctata | reverse complement strand
GGAGCGCGTTATGAGATCAGCTGCTCACGAGGGGAGACCGATTTCCCAAAAAATCGTTCCGAAAAGGTCGCCAGTTTAGCTAATTTTCCTAAGTTGGTCGTCAGTTTCACTAGAGAGGGCTTTGAGTGCTGGCTGGCTGGGTGGTATCAGGCTTGAAATTGAGGGTATAGTGGAACCTCCGTAAATGGGACGGTCACGGTGACCGAAAAAACGTCTGCTATTAGGAGGTGTCCAATTATTTAGGTTATACCAGAGTTTTCCACTTAGTAACCCAGGGGATATAACACGGAAAATCACGTTTCTGAGTTAAAACATTGCTGCCAGTTAATATCCCAGGGATATATATTAACTAGACAAAGCCATGGGATATTAACTGGAAACGGCATGGGATATTAACCGGAACAATGTTTTATCATAGATACAGTATGCGTGTGTAAGGAAAATTATTAAAAATTTGACATAAACATTGCCGCCAAGTAATATCCCATCTGATATAAACGGAACAAGGGTCCATGTAATATCCCACTGGGATCCTAAGTCAAGTGGAAATCTCCGGTGCTGTATAAGTTTCAAGTTTCAAGTTTTACTCGCATAAAACACCCACTAGGGGTAAACTTGCGAGAAGAGAGAAGATTACATAACAGTCATAAAACGACCACTCACAACCAGTTCAAAGAAATCATTAGAACGACAGAATGATTCAAACTCGCGCGCATTACCATAAACTATGTGTGCAGGAAGGGCATTCCAGATATCAATACAAGAATGCAAAAACGACTGAAAAACGGGCTGGCAGATTTGCAAATTGTGAGAACGCAAACGGGAACTAAGACGATTACATACAGGCATGATAAAAGAAGATGGAAAATAACGAAAACCAAGGCGGTACTTATAAAACAACAACAATCTCCTAATAGTCACAGTATGACAAAGAGGTAACCAAGAACGCTCAGTAATGTAATACCACTGGCTACAGAAGTTAGCTGCTCATATGAAGTGTCTCGCGCCCACGTATTGGTTAGGTTACGCAACATAAAACGCTGGCATTGTATATCTCTTAGGGGCAGACCGCGACAATTTTTCATCACGCATTTGCCGATTAGCTTCGCACGGGTTCATCACGCAAAGCTCGATCAGCTTCGCATTTGCGTTATGCGGCCGGCGCAGCCATAACTCATTTTCATCACGCACTTTGTGTCGGCTGTATGCTACAACAGCGTAGAGCATTACCAGGTATTTAAAGTGGCGGCCAGTAAAAAATGCGTGATGAAAAACCTCATCACGCAGCGTTTTCATCGGACAAATTTTTTCAGCTTTGCACGCGACCATCACGCATTTTCCCGGCCAAAAATTCGAATTGGCTCATCGGACATTTGGCGGCCCTGCGCGAGAGGGATATCAGCCGGCGAATGAACAGCATTTGGCATGCCGTTGAGAATGATACGAAATCACTGAAAGCTTTAGACAGCCATACACGTACCTGATTTCAGGCCAAAAGGTTGCCGCTGGTTGCGTACGCTCCGCTCCGTGAAGGATCGCGACAAAGCGCCGTGAACATTACAACACGGCAGATAATTGCCCTTCGGGCGCTTGGCTTCATAGTCAGCAAACTCCATAGTCGGTCACTATGGATGGATGAGCCGAAAGGCGGCTGCAATTTTGTACGTTTTACCTCTCACTAGAAGTTTTACCGATTTAGACAGATATGACCGAAAAACTAACCGAAGAACAAAAAAGAAAAGATCAAATACAGCAACGTAGCGAACAAAACAGATTTTGTTTTTACATACGATCCATTAGTCCAGTCAGTTTTATTTTTCACAAATTCATACACAGTTTCAACATGCAAGTCCAGTAATGAAAAGAAATCATTTAGCACCGATGTAAGTTGAGACCAGGCCTCCGCCAGCCGGTGCGCTTGCTCCAGGCATGTACTCTGATACCAGTCCTCCTCCTCCACCTCCCATTGGTCGTCCACCTCCTCCACCGCCACCAACGCCACCAACGGGACCCGCAGCACCTGGAGCACCGATATAAGTAGATACAAGACCACCTGTTGGTTGAGGGGCCCCCATATAAGCAGACACTAGACCACCTCCACCACCGCCTGGCGCAGACATCATAGCATTACTTCCCGCCGGTGCTGCCCCGCCAACGCCTGTCATCGCGGACATGGGTCTGCCGCCGCCCATTGCTGTCATTGCTGATGCGCCACCCACTTCAGTCTGGACATCAATTTGCGTCGGTGTCTCTCTCATCGATACCATTGTCGGTTGTTGCGCGGCTGTCATAGTTGATGCTGGCGCTCTGCCCACTGCCGTCATAGTTGATCCTGGTCCTCTGCCCACTGCTGTCATAGTCGAAGCCCCCGGAGCTTTGCCCACTGCTGTCATGGTTGATGTCCCTGGAGCTCTGCCCACTGCTGTCATGGTTGACATTGGAGGTGCAGCGCCCACTGCGGTCATAGTTGACATTGGTGGAGGTGCGGCGCCCACTGCAGTCATGGTTGACATTGGAGGTGCGGCACCCACTGCAGTCATGGTTGATGTCCCTGGAGCTCTGCCCACTGCTGTCATGGTTGACATTGGAGGAGCGGCACCCACTGCGGTCATAGTTGACATTGGTGGTGGTGCGGCGCCCACTGCGGTCATAGTTGACATTGGTGGAGGTGCGGCGCCCACTGCGGTCATAGTTGACATTGGTGGAGGTGCGGCGCCCACTGCGGTCATAGTTGATCCTGGTCCTCTGCCCACTGCTGTCATGGTTGAAGACATGATTAAAAACACACTGAACAAAACAATGATCCGGGCTCAGACTACTGCTGCTTTTATACACAATTTTGCTGTGTAGTGCAAAAATGCAACATCGCTTCTTATATCTGACCAAAGGGTAGCGCGATAGCGCTGACCGTCGAGGTTCCGGTTCCCCAATAGCGTCATCATTTTTTTGCCCGGTTTTTCTGTTACTGTTGGTATTTTGAGGGCTACCCAATAAAATGATGGAAAGTAGGGTTTGCAAGAATTGGAGAGTTGCATTGTGGTCGTGTTCTCATGTGTGCGGTGCAGCTATTAGCTGGTTTAGTTTTTAAAAAGAAATGTCAATATCCAAGTTCTGTTTACTGTAGTTAGTTTTATCGTAGGTTTAGTTGTTCTTGATTAGTGACCTGAAAACTGGTCCATGTGTCGGTGAAAAAATTATGACTTTGATCGTGTTTCCTGCTTAATGGAGAAAGAACACTAGGCTTAGTGGTTGGGGGTGTTTGCCCAGGAAACATGATAAAGCTAAAAGCTAAATAAAGTACTCGCATGCTAGTTGCACTTAGTGGTGCGTTAAGGCGTTGCTGCGGGTGGCCCTGACACCACCTGGGTCGGTTTCTGCGAGAGGAGTGCCAGAGCTAGAGATGCGCACGGGCCGGGCGGGCCCGGCCCGTACCTGGCCCGGCCCGGCCCGTGGGCCGGGCCGGGCACAATTTTCGGCCCGCCGGGCCGGGCCGGGCCGACCAGTTTAGCATAGTGGCCCGAAAATTTTGAAAGGTTGCACAAATTCAAGATTATGTACGCTGGTGCTGAATATAAGCGCTAGCAACCGTTGTGTTAATCGGCAATAACGCGCCCGCTAAGTGCGCGCGCGATGTTGTGTACCAATCAATCGTGCCAGCAAAAATAGACAGAAATTTGACAGGACACGAAAGAAAATAAGTAAATTCGGGCGCATGTCGGTACACTATTGACGAGGGTTGTTCATTCCATATTCGAAATTCCAGATTCTATTTAGTCTAGTGGCCCAGTGTTTGTTGGCTGTGCCCGCTTCTAGTGCACCCGCTGAGAGAGACTTTTCTACTTGCGGCTTCACTCTGCAAGCCCGGAGAGCGCGTCTTAATCCACAATCGGTTGATTCGATAACTTTCCTGCATGCTAACATGTGAACGTGTTAAGAGCTCTGTTTTTGTGAACAGTGTATTTCTAACTGCTTTTAGCACTTGTGAAACGTTTACTTGTATCAGGGAATTGTTACATTACATGTTGGGGTGAATTCTGGCAACATTTTTAAAAATGGGCCGGGCCGGGCCGGGCCGAGTGGCAAACGGGCCGGGCCGGGCCGGGCCACAAAATTTGGAAAACGGGCCGGGCCGGGCCGAAAATTTCGGCCCGAGCGCATCCCTAGCCAGAGCATTCTGTGGCCCAGGCCCGGGACCGGCCTTGCGCACAGACTCCCTTCAGCTTCTGCGTTGTTAGCGTAGGTTAGCTGATAGTCTGACAAACTTTGAAAATTTACCATTTATGACACATAATGTAACCTAGAATAGCGACACTTGTAGAGAATAAGTAAAAGACATCTGCTAAAATTCGAATCGATTTTTTACCTATTTTTAAGGTTTCTCAAAGATTTCGGACAAACCCAAATTAGGTCCACGTTCGTTCTGAAGCGGGCGCCTCTTGTTTTGTTATCCGGTTTCGACGTGGCTGACAAAAGCTTTCTGGTCCTTTGTTCTGAATCGAATATTGCGCACAGACTCCATTTAGCTTACCACCCGACTGTGGTACCCATTTAGCTGCTAGCTGTCACCAGCTTTCGGTGGCTTGGGTTGGGCTTTGCGTCATCTAATTCCAGGTAATTCCTTTCAAAACAGACAATTCGGAAGTCCATCATGGAAGACTTTGAATGAAACCAAGAAATTGTTTGTGAAACTGAAAATAATAAACAAAAAAAGCATGAAACTCGCGTTAAACCGCAGCAACCAACACCAGATTTGCGCGCTACATATGTGCAAGATGAACAGTACAATACGCGCGTCAAAGATCTCCGAATTCCATTCAAAACTGACCAAGTTGTGTTAATGGATTATAACATTTTTTTATTTTCAACTTTCAAACTTAAAAAAACTCGATTTGACCCCTTTTCTCGATTTTTTCTTTAATCGAAATCAAAAATATAGCGCTACATTTTCATGAAATAATTTATCTGGTGTCATTTAGCATTTGAAAAATTGGAAAGCCCTGACTTAAACGGTAGATAGATACACTCTAATCTACACGTTCATCTAAGTGAAATTGAGAAAATGTAAGCCAATGGCTTCAAATCGAGACTACATGTGCAAGTGCTGTATGTAAAAACAATTTAAATTGTGGCCATTTCAGTGATTTCTCCACTTTAAAAAATTACGTAATAAAATCGCCAACTGTAATAAATAGTAATGATTTGGCGGACCCTCTCCCCCTCGTGAGATTGCGATGCGATTACGTAATTTTTGCATGCCCCATAGAGAAACCAAGCTGGAAAAACTGAGCCGAGGGACAACAAGAAGCTAATACAGTTTTTGTTTCTTCATAAAGTCAGTTTTATTTTTCACTAATACATACAATATCATTTAGCACCGATGCAATTCAAGTACAGAAAAGAAATCATTTAGGACCGATGTAAGTAGAGACCAGGCCTCCGCCAGCCGGTGCGCTTGCTCCAGGCATGTACTCTGATACCAGTCCTCCTCCTCCTCCACCTCCCATTGGTCGTCCACCTCCTCCACCGCCACCAACGGGACCCGCAGCACCAGGAGCACCGATATAAGTAGATACAAGACCACCTGTTGGTTGAGGGGCCCCCATATAAGCAGACACTAGACCACCTCCACCACCGCCTGGCGCAGACATAACATTGCTTCCCATACCACCCGGAGGAGCCGGTGCTGCCCCGCCAACGCCTGTCATCGTGGACATGGGTCTGCCGCCGCCCATTGCTGTCATTGCTGATGCGCCACCCATTTCAGTCTGGATATCCATTTGCGTCGGTGTCTCTCTCATCGATACCATTGTCGGTTGTTGCGCGGCTGTCATAGTTGATGCTGGCGCTCTGCCCACTGCCGTCATAGTTGATCCTGGTCCTCTGCCCACTGCCGTCATAGTCGATGCCCCTGGAGCTTTGCCCACTGCTGTCATGGTTGATGTCCCTGGAGCTCTGCCCACTGCTGTCATGGTTGACATTGGAGGTGCAGCGCCCACTGCGGTCATAGTTGACATTGGTGGAGGTGCGGCGCCCACTGCAGTCATGGTTGACATTGGAGGTGCGGCACCCACTGCGGTCATGGTTGATGTCCCTGGAGCTCTGCCCACTGCTGTCATGGTTGACATTGGAGGAGCGGCACCCACTGCGGTCATAGTTGACATTGGTGGTGGTGCGGCGCCCACTGCGGTCATAGTTGACATTGGTGGAGGTGCGGCGCCCACTGCGGTCATAGTTGATCCTGGTCCTCTGCCCACTGCTGTCATGGTTGAAGACATGATTAAAAACACACTGAACAAAACAATGATCTGTCAGTCAGACAACTGCTGTTTTTATACACAGTTTTGCTGGCAGTGCAATAATCGTGCAAAAATGCAACATAGTCTTTTCCACCTTTTAAGGTTTAACTTAAACTAAAACTAACTAAACTTAAAATTTTTAGTACCGTTTTCTACTTCCTGTACTGAAGTACATTCAGGGCTGTCTGGTCGGTTTTTTCCTCATTTTTTTTTCGTTTTTTTTCCGAAAAAAAAACCGGCTTGAGTTTTTTTCCGGAAAACAAACAGTACTGGTACATATGTAGGTAGTGTGCAATTTAAGTCATTTTTCGTATATATTCGTATTTTTCGTCATATTGTAGGTAGGGCCCGACCAGATACAAATTTCTACCGGATCCGGATCCGGATACGCCCATATTCGGCCGGATCCGGATCCAGATATCATTGATCAACTTAAAATTTTTTAGAATGCAATAAACCACATATATACCAGGGCTGTTGGGTCGGTTTTTTTCCTCGGTTTTTTTCGTTTTTTTCCGAAAAAAAAAACCGGTTTTTTTCCGAGGGGCTCGGAAAAAAACTAAAATGCGGAAAAAACTCATGCAAGTTTTTAAAGGAAATAGGCCAAATAACTGGTTAAATTCGCTGCAAATACTTCGAATTTAAGTTAATAGAAGCCTTACAAGCATTTCCATTGCATAACTTAGCTGTTTATCGCAAAAAATACCGGTGCCATTTTCAGGCAACTTTTATTATTGTATTTTTGGTGTTTTAAAATCAAATTACTACTCTAAAAGATGAAATTAGTGCATTTTGTAATAAGACTCACGCTATTTCGTTGAATTCTGCAATAAAAAGCGATTGTTAAAAATTTTTTTTCTGTCATCTCGAAAAACAACTTTCGGAAAAAAACCGGAAAAAAAACAGGAAAAAAACCGGAAAAAAACCGGCTTGAGTTTTTTTCCGGAAAACAAATAGCCCTGATATATACATTTCTTTGTTCTATAACAGTTGATTCAAAACATCAAATAATTGAGTTCAAACTATGGCTGGATGATATCGGGGTTTTTGCGATGCATGTGATATTGCATATGAATATATGCATGCAATTTCTAGTGCATATTGATATTGTATATATCAGATGCTTGCAAAAATGAGATATGTACATATTTTTTGCATATTTGCATATTTTATCACCGCGATTAGAAATCGATAACTGGACGCTTTCCAAGCATTTTCGAGTTTGGTCGGAATGTCTATGCAATCTTTAGCATTTATTAGGCGGGATAGGTTCGGTTCGTCGACTTCCGTTCGTCGACGCTCGGTTCGTTGAGTTCCGTTCGTCGACGCTCCATTCGTCGACTGTTTGGTTGGTCGACGCTCCGTTCGTCGACTGTTCGGTTCGTCGACGCTCTGTTCGTCGAATTAAAATTTATTCACTTGGCCTGTAACATCACTTCACTTCGTTCCGCCGGCCTGTGATCGTCAGGCCTGCCTGTAATTGTTCGGCGTAGCGCAGGTCACTTAATAGCTCATTGACCAAATCAAAAATGACCGGAGGATGGTAACGGCCACCATAATTGTTTATTCACATACACATAGGTAGAACACTTTGGCTGTATAGTTCTCATAGGCTCAGGAGTACAGTTGCGCTGCACGGAAACGCGATCAACCTAAATTAATAGTGTAATAGATGGAAGTGCAGATTTCTAGGCAGCGCGTGCAGGCATTTAAGGAAGGCCACGGTATGACTGCAAGCAATGCGCATTCTTAGATCATTGATGAGGCTTTGTGACCGCTGACCGACATGACCCCCGTTTGAGTGACAATTCGGATCATTAGTAATATTGGTTGTATAAACCAGGCCTAGGGCAATAGGACAAATGCGCATAGCCACCAGGCCAAATCAACATTAATCTACAAGAAATAATAATCCTACTGTCAGTCATGTAAAGGCTGTCCATACAAAAATGTTTGTAGCTCAAGATAAGCAGAAATTATTAGAAAGATCAATGTAACAGGCAGTCGTTTGTGCACTACATAGACATAGCCGTCATGGACGAACGCCGTATCGTTGCGCTTCGTTAGCACAGTCTCCATAGCACTTCCCTCTAGCGACTTTGTGAATGACCGCAGTCGATGGCCGCTCATACGCCGGACAATTAGAGGCCGGCCGGACGACTACAGGCCAAGGGAATAAATTTTAATTCGACGAACAGAGCGTCGACGAACCGAGCGTCGACCAACCGAACAGTCGACCAACCGAACAGTCGACGAACGGAGCGTCGACGAACGGAAGTCGACGAATGGAGCGTCGACGAACCGAAGTCGACGAACAGAACCCAACCCTTATTAGGCATACCTATTTTACAGCTACAGACCTCAGCTGGAAAAAGCAGAAGGGGAAACACAGTTTGGCATGAAAGTTCAGCTCATTTCGTAATTTTTAGATAAAAATGGTTGACATCACAGCCTTTTGACTAAATTATTGTTTGCATGTTCAAATTTGTTCTCTCCAATGTGCCAATGTGATGTGGTATACTTAGCCGATCTTTTGGTAGACCTGTCCTAGTTTTACAAACTAAAAAATTATGAATTTGAAAAATTTCAGTTGAGATTTCCATTCTTTGCGAGTTGAGTTTAGAGTCTCAAGCCATTCATCTTCATTCTGCAACTGAAAAGAGACGCTTTCATCTCTGTAAAGTAAAGATTTACAGTATAAACTTGCCTCAATAATGGTTAGTTTTCTAGTTCAGATTTTTTATTTTTAATTAAATGAAAAATTAGCAAAAACAAGGCGACTATCCTAAACATAGAAATCCAGTCTTCTTGGCTGTTTTGTGATGT
The DNA here is from genome assembly GCA_030248155.1 of Sabatieria punctata. Taxonomy (NCBI): domain Eukaryota; kingdom Metazoa; phylum Nematoda; class Chromadorea; order Araeolaimida; family Comesomatidae; genus Sabatieria; species Sabatieria punctata. The sequence continues at coordinate 30,496 of JASANB010003142.1, read as the reverse complement.
TCATTGTATCACATTAGTATTATTATTTTTGTTAAGAGAAGAGTTTGTTGTCAATTTTGAACGTAAATATTTCAAGAACCCTTCATCGAATCTTTGCCAAATTTTGCAAGTTAACCAATCTTTATATGGACTTAAGAACCTTGCGGCCTAAACCACTACACCAACTGTGCCGGCACGCAAGTTGTACTTGTTAAACAACAACATTTCTACATTTTCGGGCTTCAGAGAGGAGCGATCGCCTTCCGAAATCGAGCCAGCAGTCTTAAATGTTTGCTCGCTAGCTACCGTACCGATAGGAGCAATCAGATACTTCCTGGCAAACTGCAAAACTGTTTTTAGAACCATACAACTGCGCAAATTTCTATCAAACATTCGGTCGAATGCAATATTTATGTTCAAAATACTTAAAAAATCACGTTTTCTCATCTGTGACTGATATCCGGCATATCCGGCAGGTAATATATCCGGCCATATCCGGCCGGATCCGGATATCCGGTCGGGCCCTAATTGTAGGAGCTCCTGTTTAGTCTTCTTACGTGCATAGTACGTTTTACACTTTGTCTGACTGGATACGACTCTGACTGACTTGCCTACTTTCTAAATCTCTTGCTGCTTACCGCTTGGATTGCCGCTGGAACATCTGCCACGATGGCGCCTAGCCTCAGCTAAACAGTGATTGCTTGCAGTAGCGTACCCAGGGGTGTAGGGCGTGTACACCCCCTTCGCGGTGGAGTTAGGAAGGAAAAATTTACAAAAAATTAAGAGTAATGAATGAATTATGTACCAAAACTGTCTATTTTATGTTCAGGACGACTTTTAAATTTGTTTTTAAAGGCTAATTTCTCAAAATTTTCTCGCCCTGGTAGGCAAAACCGCAACCAGGCCGCTTTAAACTACAGAAAACAGCTCATTTTTGTTAACTGTATGCAATAAATACCTTTTAAATGTGTTTCTAAACGCTAATTTTCCAAAATTTTCTTGCCAGTGATTGCTTGTGCACTCATATTTTTCAAAGATTTACTAGAAAACTGAAAATATGAACACATTTTATAGAAAGGATAGACTTTTGCGAGTGACTGGACTGCCTCTTTCTACCATCTTTACCGTCAACAGTTAAACAGTTCGCTTGACATCGACAGTTGATTCCTAACCTGCCCTCAGTCCAGCGACAGGACTATGAGCACCAGATAGCGTGGCTACAGAACAACAGATAGCACGCAAACTACAAAATGTCAGACACAATAGTTAGTGAAAGAGACAGTTGTTGCAACGCCGGCACGAAAAAACAAGTCGAGTTGATAGCATTGTCTCGTTTCCGCTTTTGGAACAGCACTGCTGGCTGTGATTCATACGTATGTACTGTATCACGTGTGTACATATGTCTATCGGCAAAGGGAGTGGCGTACTCAGGATTTTGCAAAGGGGGATGCAAAATTTTAAAAGTGCCTGGTTGTGCCTCTGCCCGCCCAAACTAGGGTAAAAAACAGCAAAACTAGCCTTCAAAAACGCGTTTTAAAGGCATTCTGAACTTAAAATTAACAGAAATTACAAGTCTTAGTACTTTAAAGTAGGGTTCTGACGATATATCTATATCGAAAAGTCGATATATCGACCCTTTTTCCAATATCGACATCGATATCGATATCGCGATATTTCGCATCGATATTTTTGGGCGGAAAAGTAGGGCAGAACAAGCAACTGACACCAAGTTTATCTCTCTGGAACAATAGAAAGAAAACACAGTTTTTCCGGGACAACTCAGAAATGGAAGGTAGTCAAAACCTAACAGTGGCATGATAGCTCTCAGAAACATCAATTTCTCGGCATTCTCAGCTTTCTGACAGTGACGCTTAGGTTCTTAAATGTCTGCTCTGCAGCAACACTGAAGAGCTGCTCACTCCGCACAAAAGCAGGAAGGCAGAAGCAGACATGGGCTAGCATTTCGGCTGAGGGGTGGTAAATTTTCAAATCTTGAGGGGGAACCGCCAGACTGATGAGTGGTTGAAAGAATGGAAAGCAAAAAGTCCGATTTTTTACTGAAGTCAAGGCTTTTCGGCTTATTTGTCATTAGAATAAGTTAAAATACGCTTTCCGTCTGAGCTCTTTTTGCCTACAGAGAGTGGAGCATTGGCCTGAGAGGATCAACCTTTTTATAGAAGGACTTAAGAAGGGCCACTACCTTTCTGCCATTCTCTGCTTAATTGATATCGGATCGTCGATTGCAGCGAGAGCAGTTTGGTCTTTCAAATTTTCAGATTTTCTTGCATAGCTATAAATATCGATATCGATCGATATTGAGCTGAAAATATCGATATCGAACATCATCGAATTTTGATATCGTCGGAACACTAGATTAAAGTGGCCTTGTTGGGCTTCTGCCTGACCAGGGCGAAAAATTGTTAAAAATTTAGCCTTAAAACGCATTTAAAAGGCATTCTGAGCATAAAAAATAGATAGTTTTAGTACACAGTTCATTAGTTTATATTATTCTCGACATACTTTCTCTTCCTACCTTCACCGCAAAGGAGGATGTATGTACCCACCCTACACCTGACATAGGCAAAGGGGGGCTGAGGGGGTAGCCCCCCTCAGGCTCTGACCTACCCCCCTCAGCTGGCCGCTACCCCTCTCAGGAATTTTTTGAAAGAATTTTGTGTAGAAAATTATCATTAAAATATGCCTGGATTAGGAGTAAATGAGCTCAGAATAGCATATTTTAACTTATTTTAATGAAAAATAAACCAAAAAACCTTGATTGTAGCCAAAAATCGGACTTTTCGGCTTACCACCACCCCCTCAACCCCCTCAGGCGCTCCTACCCCCCTCAGGATTTGAAAATTCTACCCCCCTCAGCCGAAATGCTAGCCCATGTCTGCCATACACCCCCTGGATATGCCACTGGACAAAGGTGGATTGAGGGGAGCCACCCTCCCCTCAGGAGTTTTTGGTAGAGTTTTGTATAAATAATTAGGATAAAAGGTATGCCTAGAATAGGTGTTACTGTATCATACATACTGTATGTACTCAAACTACCAAATGTAAGCACTTTAAACTAACCAGGATATACCCAGGCGCACTAAATTTTCGCCGTGATTGAGAGTCAAAAGGTCTACTAAAGTACACTAAGAAGAAACCGCCTTTCACTTTCTAGGACAATGCTTTGCCTTAGTTGCAATTCGAAGGCGTACCCTAGGGGGTGACATTATGTCACCTGAGGATATTAGAAGTTGTGAGCTCAGAGATCTCCTGAGATTCATCAAAGAATATAGGAGATTCCCTGATCTCTAGCTCACCATTAAGTTCTACGACTTCTATGGGGTTTGCGTGATGGGCCCATGGGTGGCCTAACGCTAGGGGTATTCCTATCCCGCCCCTACAATCAATCAATCAATCAATCAATCAATCAAAGTACAATAGCAGCCGGGTTGGACCATAATTTATTTGGCAGTTTCCCACAACTGATAATGAAGCAGCTAAAGTAAAACAGGTCCATTAATCATCTAAAATTAAACAGAAGCCATAAGTCACCTGTAATAAACTAGGCGGCCTTCGCGGCAGTTCCCACGGTTAGGCGTCGGATTGGGTTGCAAAGAAATCGGCGGGCGCCGACCAATAAGGCAGCTAAAGTAAAACAGATGCATTAGTCATCTAAAGTAAACTAGTAGCTAAAAGTCATCCAAAGTAAACTAGTATACAGACAGTTCAAGTAAACTAGTATACCAAGAGGGAAGAGTATAGCTAAACTTTGAAAGGATCCCTAAACCGCGACAGTGCCAAGCGCTGCTCCATCCTGCCGACGCTGATCCCCTGGCAACCTACACCGCTCACGGTTTCGGGTCACTGCACCACGGGTAAACCTTTTAGTATACCGATAAATCCCCCTGCTCCAAAGATTCTGTGTCAGATCATATCGAGTACATCAAGCTGTTCTTTTTTGTATTTCTCGCCCTGGCCACCAGCGACTAGCTGTTGATATCAGGCCAACAGACGCACATTTTTGTATGGCAGAGTATGACCCCCCGGAAGTAAGTCCTCAGTAGTTTTGATCAGATACTGAGCTATGAGGAAGATAATAATAGAGTGAAGATTTTGGAAGAAAGAGTGAGTATGAACGGTTAGTCGAAAGAGTGTGAGTGGGCGTGGGCGTTAGCAGTAAAGCAGCTGTAACTTGCAGAGCAAACTAAGCCTACTTGGAAGTGCCAACTGCAAGCTGTTCACTTGTTTTATAGTATTGTAACCCAGACAGAATTAACAAAACCAAGTCAGTCGAAGGATAAATCAAAGAGGATAGTAAATTCTTCTCTGTCTTAGCGCTTGTACATATTCGTGCATTTTCGACCATCCAGTAGGTGGTTGATGGCGACTTGTGTAAGGCGGAGGCGGTCCTTCTTGCAGCCGTACATAAAGGGAACAGTATCTGGAAGAACGGATTCAATTGAGGCAATGGGAGTCAGTCACTGATACCGGTATCGCACTTTTGAAGCACCCACTTTAGCCATTCTTCGAATTCCCATAACTGTCAGAGATTGCTGAGGGAACGCCTCCGCTAAACAAATAGAACAGCTTACTTAGCAGCTTTTCGGATCATCAAGAATTGCGACGATATCAAACCTAGCATATCGGGATTGGCAGTGCTTATGAGTTCAATATCGATATAGCAAAAATCAACCTGACACAAACGTCAGCTTCAAATTAAGGTTGTAAAGTAAATTAGTTCAGGAATTATTACTTGCTTTTTAATTTACTTCCAACTTTCAATTAAATTCTAATTTACTTTTCTATACAGAAAACTGTAAAAAAAACACAGTAAAATCACCAAATATTTGCATGTATGGATTTCCAGTAAACTGCAGGCATTTAAATCTAACTCCATCATTTCGTTAACTTGTTCAAATAGTAGTGTTCCGACGATATCAAAATTCGACGATATTCGATATCGATATCGATATTTATAGTTATGCAAGAAAATCTGAAAATTTTAAAGAGCAAACTGCTCTCGCTGCTTATCAGTCAAGCACTAATGCAATCAACGAACTGATATCAATTAGGTAGAGAATCGCAGAAAGGTAGTGGCTCTTCAGAAGGAAGCCCTTCATTGAAAAGGTTGACCCCTCAGGCCGATGTCCCACCCTCATTAGGCATAAATGAGCTCAGACAGAATAGCGTATTTTAATTTATTTTAATGATAAATAAGCCAAAAAACCTTGACTTTAGTAAAAAAAATCGGACTGTTTTGCTTACCATCCTTTCAACCACCCATCAGCCCGGTGCTACCCCGTAAGGATTTGAAAGTTTACCACCTCTCAGCCCAAATGCTAGTCCATCTTTTGCCCTTTTGCTTCAAGTGTGCGGAGGAATTGATGTTTCTGTGAGCTATCACGCCACTGTTAGGTTTTGACTATACAATCGATTTCTAAGTTGTCCATAAAAAACTGGTTTTTTACTGTTCCAGAGAAATAAACTTGGTGTCAGTTTTGTTTTTTCCCTACTTTTCCACACAAAAAATATCGAAAATATCGATGCGAAATATCGCGATATCGATATCGATATTGAAAAAAGGGTCGATATATCGACTTTTCGATATCGATATCGATATATCGTCGGAACCCTATCAAATAGGGTCACGTTTTTTTAAGAACCAGTTGTTTGGAAATGCCTTTTCATTACTTTTTTGAAGCAACAGACGAAAACAGCAACAATCTTTAGATAATTCTGTTATTCAGTGACAAACCGGGATCTAATGAAATAAAGGGGTTTTGTAGAAAAAAATCGCTATGCATCTGTTTGTTTGTTTGTTTACTGTTGTGTCTTTCTCTTACCCACCTACTGTACAGTTGCTGTGTTGTGTGTTACTGGTTTGTTTGCGCTCAACAATAAACATACCTCTATACAATTGATTAAAAGTCCAAAGAGACAGATCTGGCCTAGAGCAGACATGGGCAAAGGGGGTCTGAGGGGGGTTGACCCCCTCAGTCGGTCGCTACCACCTCAGGATTTTTTGGAAGAATTTTATATAGAAAATTATGATAAAAATATGCTTGGATTAAGTGTAAATGAGCTCAGAATAGCTTATTTTAACTTATTTTAATGAAAAATAAGCCAAAAACCCTTAATTTTAGCAAAAAAATCGGACTTTTTAGCTTACCACCACATCAGCCCACCTCAGGCGCTCCTATCCCCCTCAGGACTTGAAAATTCTACCCCCCCTCAGCTGAAATGCCAGCCCATATCTGGCTTAGAGATAACCTCAGAACGTGATGACAGAGCGTCGGAGATCAATAAACTGCAGGGGAAAAGTAATTGGCCCACTTGGAACAGTCAATCAGTGTCAGTTAGGACGACAAACGTTGTCAAAAAAATCAAAATTTTCGATCAAAATTAGCGAAAATTTCGGGCTTGGTGCGTAGTTAGCTAGAGGCAGGGTGCGCAGTGGCCAAAATTGATTCTGTGACTTAAGAACGCATCTTCAGGCTTTCTAGCAGCCTCTAGCAACGTTTGATAGATTTTTACTTTCACCCCCCCCCTGGGTAGCCCCATGCACGTGTGTGATACTATCGAATATCGTACCCTACAAATAGCCCTCCTCAATGTTCCAACTGGAAGAACAAAGAACACACACCGCTTATCTTGATTAACAAATTGTACCCGGATTAACAAGATACAACAACGGGGCATTTTTAACCTGACCAGATTTTGTCCGGATGGCGGACGGATATCTGGATTAACGACACATGACACGGTTGTATGTGTTTGCCGCGTTCGCATTATATCTGTCAGGTGTGTAATTTAGCGATGTCCAAACAAAGGCCAAGGAGGAAATGAGCGTACCAATCCACAAATTAGACTTGTATTCAGCTACTCTCATCGCCACAGCTCGCTTCTGCGCATCTCTAAGCACCTGAATAGATGTGACGAAACTAAAGTATATTTCAAAATACCGTGCATTCTGTGTTTTTTGCGAATAACTCCTTATGGAAGCGTCAGATCGGAGCACTTTTTACCTCATAACCAAAGTTTAGTGGGGGCAGAGTTCTGTCATTAATCGGCTTTTTTCTGTGTAGTTGGGCTGATGAATGCGATTTTCTAGTGAATCAGAATCCAGAGACCATGGGGATTCAAAAATGTATTCATATTCTAGGTCAAACGGTTCCAGAGATATGCACCGTCAAAGTTGACGGAAAATGCAAAAAATGGCTGTTTTTGGCGAATTTCAGATTTCTGGGGGATTGAAATAACTTGAGAGCAGCTCAACCGATTTGGCTGAAATTCACATATATGATGTAAAATTTAGTTTTACATCGATTGAGACACATAACAACCCTAAAAAATTGGCCCTGATACAGTAATCCCGGCTTTTCCAAGATTAGGTCATTTGAATTTTTCCTCTGCTAGCTTTTAGTATTTTAAGCACTCCCCTATGGTTAAAATGTACTTTGCAGTGTTTTGAATATATTTCAGGCCATTCTGAAGCCATTCGGATACTTGTAGTATGTGGTTCTGGCACGAAAATAACTTTTTGTCAATTTACATTGTTCCTGCGGCAAAGAAATGCCAGATAGGCACTAAGGATTTTCATGGTCAGGGAATCCATTGCTGACATAATTATAATAACTGGATTACTGTATTTTGAGGTCAACGAATGTACAATACATCAGTTTGATTACCTACTTTATCCAGCTTTCCCCCTGCAACAGGAGGGAGACGCCCAGTTCGCCGCGACCGGTTCGCCGCGCCCAGTTTGCCGCGGCCGGTTTGCCGCGAGCCGGTTCGCCGCAGGGTTATTCCGCCGCGAACCGGTTCGCCGCAGGTAATAATTTTTAAATTCGGTTTACCAAGCGTACATGCATTGTGGCAGCTTAGTATGTTAAGTTAATGTGGTAATGTGTAGTATGTAGACGTATGTATTAATATATTTATGGATCATAAGTCGAAAGTCAAAATATCGAAATTAAAAATGCCGAATGGATACAAAATGCTGAATGTTCAAAATGTCGAAAGACAAAATTTGGCTAAAATGAGTGCGCATTGGGTCTGATATGCACTGTATATTATTATTATGAAACACAATGGCTGAGCGGTGGAACAATGTGGTGAAATATAGCTATAATGATAAAAAAATTGGAAGTTGTTTAATACAAAAATGTACGGAATTGCCAGCGCTACAATAGAGTAGTGCACAAAAAATGTCCTCTCCACTTTTTCGGGTTCACTAAAATCATTCTTTTTCACTCAATTCTCAGCGAATTTGAACCAAATTTGGAGGGTATGTGCCCAATTAGTCCGGCTACCTGTGATACAGTTTCGGTGCGAAAATTCAAAATTTGGCGGGAAATTTAAACGAAAATACGAAAGTCATATGGTCTCATAAAAACGGCCCTTACTCAAGAAATACAGAAGCTACGCCCGTGAGATCACGGCCGCTTATAGACCCAATATAGCGCAATTTTATGCAGAAGTTTAAGATGCATTTTGCGAGAAAGTCAGCTTTGAGGGGGCAAGCAGGGCCATCTCACGGATCTGGCTGATATTTATATCTATTAAAATAGAGCACAGTCGAAGACCAACGGTGCATGCCCGGCCACCAGCAACCCCCTAGAACCGGAGCTACACCCCCTCAAAGTTGGGTCGGCAGCAATTTTCGGGCTCATTTTAATAGCTCTGACACCCTCCATTCAAACGATCACCCTTCATTCGTTTCTTAAGCTAGGATCCCGACTCGCATATGGTTTTGTAGCTGGTCCAATGGCCTTTCATTTTCTGGTACTCCCGTTTCCAGATCGTAGCTGGTTACCGAGATATTCGCCGAAAACTGCAAAATTTCCACAAAATGCCACTCCGTTTTTTTTCGAAAAATCTTCATAACTTTTTATGCAAAGGCCCTGCCAAGCTAATCTTTCAACAAAAGTTAGGCATGAGTTGGCCAAACAAAATGAGCGCCCCAAAGTGTGCGGTTAGGGGGGAAGGGGGGGTGTTTTGGCCTCTCAAAGTGTTCGAAAAAATTTTTTTTCTGCAAAGCTTAGTTGTTAGCATACTGTTATATGCAGTTTTGTGTGCTGAGTTCGAAAATGCATTCAGTTTAGCTAGATTCGCTCTGGATCGGGAGAAATTGGCGTCCAAAGTTGAGACCAACCCTTTTTCTTGACTGGCACTACTCGCCAGTATGACAATTAACCGCGCTGCAATGCAGTTTTTCTTATGTAGTTTTTTCTGCTGATTCCGAAAATAACTTTATTTCTGCTCTACGTTGCCTACTTTTGAAGATATCGGCAGTTTTATGATTTGGGAAGAAAACGGCTGCACTTGCTATAACATGCTCGTTTGAAAGGTGACTCAATTCAGTCGCATCTAGGGTACAGAGCCATGAGAAGCCGTAATCCTGAAATATATGTTCAGCATTCATGCATTTCTAAAGGGAATGCGAAAATTCGGTTCCTATTTTTGATCGCCGAGTTCAAAAAATGGCGTTTGTTTTAACCTATAGTTACTCGTTTTGGAGATATATGAATATTAATGTAAATTTTGTTTGATCAGTAATATCTCAAAATTGAACAGCAGTAGAGAAAAACAAAGGCCATTTTTGAACTCAGCGGGTCAAAATAGGTCGGGTACACTATTGACTGACAAAAGATTCCCTTTAGAAATGCATGAATGCTGAACATACAGTATAGATCAAAAAAAATGTCCCATCGCTTTTTCGGCCTTCACTCAAACGTTTCGTTCTCAGTCACTTCTTTACCGATTTGGCTCAAATTTTCAGCAAAAATTAACAACATGGTTGGCTAAATATTCTGCAAGTTTAGTGCCAAAATTCCGACTTATACTGGTTTTATGACCCGAAAACTAGGAATGAGGGTGGTCCACGCAAATTTATTTTTTTTCGGTAATACAAGGAGTACAGTCCTGAAACTTGCAGGAATGATTGGTGTTGCTACTGGGCATAACATACTAAGCGGGCAGCCCTGTAGCTCAAAGGGCACTAAAATGGGGGAATTTCAAAAACATGAGTGAAAATCCCATAGTTAAGAAATCTGCACCTTCTAGAATCAAAGCACTGAATCTGTCGTTAATCAACATAGATTGTAGCAGGAAGTTCGACAAATATATGAACCTGATATTTAAGCTCTGTTCCACACCATAGTAACCATTCCTTCAGCGTTTTTTGAAAATTGAAAATCTTTAGAATCGTCATTTTGCCGGTTTTACGAAGAAAAGTCATATTTCGTCATGTTTTTGAAATTCCCCCATTTTAGTGCCCTTTGAGCTACAGGGCTGCCCGCTTAGTATGTTATGCCCAATAGCAACACCAATCATTCCTGCAAGTTTCAGGACTGTACTCCTTGTATTACCGAAAAAAATTAAATTTGCGTGGACCACCCTCATTCCTAGTTTTTGGGTCATAAAACCAGTATGAGTCGGAATTTTGGCACCACACTTGCAGAATATTTAGCCAACCATGTTGTTAATTTTTGCTGAAAATTTGAGCCAAATCGGTAAAGAAGTGACTGAGAACGAAACGTTTGAGTGAAGGCCGAAAAAGCGATGGGACATTTTTTTGATCTATACTGTATATTTCAGGATTACGGCTTCTCATGGCACGTTTCTTAATGAAACTTTGGAGGTACATAACTTGCGACCGAGTGGCCGTAGCGCAAAAATATGATGATATTCTGAATCAGCAGAAAAAACTGCACCAGATAGATACCATGTTACGTCCAGATTTGACAGATAACTTATTGTCTGAGTACCAGGGCATAAAAGTTACATAAGTAGCTCAGGAGCAGTCAGATTGAAAAACAGATGTCATTTTCGTAATCAGCGGCAAAAACTGCATTAGGTGATATAAATTTTTATGGCTCTGTACATTAGATGCGACTGAATTGAGTCACCTTTCAAACGAGCATGTTATAGCAAGTGCAGCCGTTTTCTTCCCAAATCATAAAAATGCCGATATCTTCAAAAGTAGGCAACGTAGAGCAGAAATAAAGTTATTTTCGGAATCAGCAGAAAAACTACATAAGAAAAACTGCATTGCAGCGCGGTTAATTGTCATACTGGCGAGTAGTGCCAGTCAAGAAAAAGGGTTGGTCTCAACTTTGGACGCCAATTTCTCCCGATCCAGAGCGAATCTAGCTAAACTGAATGCATTTTCGAACTCAGCACACAAAACTGCATATAACAGTATGCTAACAACTAAGCTTTGCAGAAAAAAATTTTTTTCGAACACCTTTGAGAGGCCAAAACACCCCCTCCCCCCCTAACCGCACACTTTGGGGCGCTCATTTTGTTTGGCCAACTCATGCCTAACTTTTGTTGAAAGATTAGCTTGGCAGGGCCTTTGCATAAAAAGTTATGAAGATTTTTCGAAAAAAAACGGAGTGGCATTTTGTGGAAATTTCGCAGTTTTCGGCGAATATCTCGGTAACCAGCTAAGATCTGGAAATGGGAGTATCAGAAAATGAAAGACCATTGGACCAGCTACAAAAGCATATGCGAGTCGGGATCCTAGCTTAAGAAACGAATGAAGGGTGATCGTTTGAATGGAGGGTGTCAGAGCTATTAAAATGAGCCCGAAAATTGCTGCCGACCCAACTTTGAGGGGGTGTAGCTCCGGTTCTAGGGGGTTGCTGGTGGCCGGGCATGCACCGTTGGTCTTCGACTGTGCTCTATTTTAATAGATATAAATATCAGCCAGATCCGTGAGATGGCCCTGCTTGCCCCCTCTCTTCGGCACCAAAGCTGACTTTCTCGCAAAATGCATCTTAAAAACCCTCGCTCAAACTACGCGCGAGAATCCGATTTTCAAAGTAGGCAAAAAATCGGGATTTATCCATTTCCAAAGCCAACATTTTTAGGTTCACTAAAATTACCCATTTTTAGTTTATAGCCAACCCCCTCGCCCAGTTCAAACGCAGGTAGCATTGCAGAGCCTTATAATAAGTTTTGGCCGGACTTCATACTATGCCACAGTTACTTCGCATACTAAGCTACGACATTACAAGTATGCTTGCCAAACCGAATTAAAAATTATTATCTGCGGCGAACCGGTCCGCGGCGAAATAACCCTGCGGCGAACTGGCTCGCGGCAAAACGGCCGCGGCAAACCGGGCGCGGCGAACCGGTCGCGGCGAACTGACCCCAACCCGCAACAGGAACACCTAAATCGCAAAAATAATTTTCTTGTCGGGACCTCAAAATACAATAACCCAGCGATGATGGTTATGTCAGAAATAGATTCTCCACCCCTGAACACCTTTATTGACTACTCTGTAGAGCGTTTCCTTGCACCAGGCATGCACAAACGCAAAATAACAATTGTCGTGTTGAGACCTCAAAATACAGTAATCCAGTGATTATAGTTATGTCAGCAATGGATTCCCTGACCATGAAAACCCTTAGTGCCTGCTCTGTCTGGCATTTCTTTGCCACAGGTACAATGTAAATTAACAAAAAGTTATTTTCGTGCCAGGACCACATACTACAGTACCCGAATGGCTTCAGAAGGACTTGAAATCGATTCGGAACACTAGAAAACATATTTATAACCACAGTGGAGGGCTAAAACTACCACGTACTAGCAGAAAAAAATCAAATGACCTAATCTTTGAAAAACCGTGATTACGGCATCAGGGTCAACTTGTCATGGTTCTTATGTGTCTCAATCGACGTAGAACTAAATTATACACCATACAGTATATTTGAATTTCGTTTGAGTTGGTCCCGAGTTTGAGTTATTTCAATCCCCCAGAAATCTGAAAATCGCCAAAACCGCCATTTTCGGTCAACTTTGACGGTGTATGTCTCTGGAACCACTTGACCTTGAATCAATATGAACACATTTTTGAAATCCTCATGGTCTCTAAAATATCAGAATTCACCCAACTGCATAAAAATCCGATTTTCCCTTGCGCAATTTAGTGTCACAAGTGAACGTTGCGCAGATTAGCTTATAAACAGTACATGGCTCGGGCCCCTCTACAACTTTGGTTATGAGGCAAAAAGCGCTCCGACGCTTCCATAAGGAGTTATACGCAAAAACACAGAATGCACTGAATTTTGAAATGTACTTTAGTCTGATAAGATGGCAAACAACGCTACCTCAAGCGCCAGTTTGGCTCCTTTGCGATTTAACAACTCCAGCTGAGTGGCGGCGTCATCCACCGAAAGACCTCTAATCAACTGGCAAATATACCACATATTCTTTGGAGAATACTTCAGGTGATCTCGTACAAAGAACAGTTCCTACAATAAACTAAAGCTCTTATGCACAACATCCAGCTACATGATGTACCAACAATGATTGTGGGAATTGCGATTGATTTGTGGAATAACTGCTAACCTGTCGGCTATTTTGTGTTAAATTTGCCCCTCCCCTCGCCGGCCACCACCCGAGATCTCCAAACCCCCTTAGATTTTTCGGGCCAATGTATGAATGCACCAAACTAACACACAAAATTCCCACTATTTGACACATGTTCCAAATTTCAGGTAATTTGTTCCAATTTGCGGGAAAATGCTGTCATTTTTGGGACACCCTGTAGAAAAATACGGTGAATACATAGCACATTCCCCAAGTTCAAAACAAGACAGACTTACTGGAGGTTTGGGCTGATCAGCCGGGTCTGTATACCCTGGAGGCCAGACCACTCTGTTGTAATAGTTCCATTTCTCCAATGTTTTACTAGCACTCGACATATCTTTAGTACATCCGATTTGCCATGGCTCTGCTACTGTGAACTGTTGATTATCGTGCACCTCGCGAACCATACATCTTTGGGCAAATGTCCTTAGTAGTGGGCATACAGAATTCCTTGCCAGCATCGCCATTCAAACACCAACACGCTACAGCAGACCACCAAAACTGATAGCCTTTTGTTGAGCTTGTCCCAATATATTATGTTCCTAGAGGCAGAGATGTTCAGGGCTAGAGATGTTCCTTTTCCGGAAAAATTCCATAATATTTTTCCAGTTTCAAAAATTTGGAAAATCGTTAGAAGCCGATTCCTTGAGGGTCTTACATAATTCTACTTCGACATAATTCTAGTGCGAACAGGTATTTGGTGCAGTAGGGTGTATTAGGTACGGTTCGCCCAATTCCCATTCAGATCAGGACCTTAGGAATGCAGACGGTGATTATTAACACTTTACATTAGTTTCAAATGGAAATTTCAGTTCATTCGACACTTTAAAGCTAAAATGTAAAAAAAAGAGGTCTTAGATGTTAGCCAAACCTAAAAAAGGGAAAATCATCAAGGATGTATGGGGGTTCCTGTAGGGAATGTATGTAGGATTCTCTGAGAAATCACTAAAACCGCCCCAATCGATCTTTTTGGCACTTAAAAATGCTCCTTGGACATGTAAAACTAATGTTTCATGGCAGTTGTGCCCGTTCTAACTTTAGCAAAGCACCCTGTAAATGTTTCCTGTAGTTTTCAGCTAGCATTCTTGGTTCTGAGAGCAATTTCAAATTTTTAGCCTCCACTGAAAAATTCCGGTTCCAGTTCAAGTTTTGGTTCTGGTCGATCGCCCAGGTGGGGAGTCCCAAATTTCGAAAAGCTCCAAAACGCCTAGAACTGCGTTTTTAGCACGTTTTTTTCAGTAAGGACGCTAAAAATCGCTATTTTAAGCTGCCAAATAGCGTTTTAAAGCTAAAAACAAGCAAAAAATGACAAAAAGAGCTTCCAAAAACACCGATTTTTCTTAAATAGAAATCAGCAGCAGTGGAAACGGCAAATTCGGTTTCCAAAGGCTTTTCAAGTGAATTTTAGGCTAAAAATTAGTGATTTCTGACCCAGTTTGTTAATACTGGAGCCACGGTATTGGTCGGTTATGCGTGCCGTTAATCGGCCGGCCGGCTCGCGGCCGGCGGTCAGCGAGAGGCGGCTATTCTTAATTGACTGTGCGTCGCCCGCTTGCACGCGCGCATTGGCGGAGACCATACAACCCAGGACCGCCCTCTCACATCGAAGCTGGAGAAGAATGTGCTGGTGGTGTTTGGAGCAGGCGCCGGCTGCTGTAATTGTTGCAGAGTACCGTTCTTCGTGCTGCGCCTTGAGTCGCACCTGCGGCAGCGGTATTTGTCCGACACTGTCCCACTTGGAAACCGCTTGGGTTGAATGACAACCTCTCCCGCACAGTTCGGCTTCCAGCATTCTGCGACCGCCGCATACTTGACCGGTTGTCCTCTCCTTTTTTCGCCTGCTCGTTGCTGTTGCTGATGCTGTTGCTGTTGCGTTGGTTTTGACAGCAGGCCGAGGTCCTTTGCGTACCTGAGACTAGAACTCTCATCGGCCACATTGAGGACAAAGTCGACCACGTCAGGCTCATCAGTTTGTTGGGTGGGCCTGACCATGCTGAACACCTCGGCCGAAACGATACACAGCAGATACAGTTTAGTGGTTCTAAGTATCTCGGCCGAAACGACAGAGTCGGCGTTCAAGAGATGACTTAGCTGTTCAACTGACAACATCTGAAAGTTCCTACCCTTTAAAGCGGTTCACCGGAAGCGATCTTGCTGCAAGAACCGGAAATGATTTGCCCCGAAAAACGGTTAGGCAATTAGCTGCAATAAGCAGAGCATTCTTTGTTAATGTCACTGGGACTGACCTTGCCTTTGGCGTTTACCTTTGATGCCATGTCCGTCCATACCGCCAATGTGCGCGCGTGCAAGCGGCCAACGCAAAGTCAATTAAGAATAGCCGCCTCTCGCTGACCGACGGCCGCGAGCCGGCCGGCCGATTAACGGCACACATAACCGACCAATACCGGAGCCACTAATAGTACTTGTATTTTTTGGTCGGGGAGGGGTCCCTTAACCTGTCTCGGGGGGGGGGGGGTTCGGCCCTTCCCGCGGGGGGTTACCCCCCAAACCCCCCTAGTACATGTATGGTTGTATCTAAGGGGGGAAATCAGAAAGGTCAGAAATTAACTATAGGTAGGTACCTATATTAATTAATGTTCCTGATTCCCCAAGCTTCACCTGATCCGCGTTTTCGAATCTAAAAAAATTGTAGGGAGAATGGAAAAATCGGCTAGGAAGGGAGGTGTCACAGCAATTCATGAGCCGGGAAAATCCAAAAAAGAAAGAAATTACAAGCAAAAAAGACTTCTCGCCGTACTTTTGGGTCTGCTGCGGCCCATTCGGTTCAGATTGCTTGAGCGCGTGCGTTGTTGGTGCGCGCGCTTTAAACTAAGCGTCGGGGCTCAGGCAACGTATGTTTCGCACACTGTAGCGAGCCGGGCGCAACGCGAACGCCTTATAATTAGGCTGCATACAGTACATAATGTTTCGTTAATCCGCAAAAGTTGGGGCCGGCCGATTAACGATTCCGGATTAACAGACATGCCTGTATTAGCCAGAAAAAGGACCGCCTAGCCTTTTTTCGAGTTTTTTTAATAATTTCAGATGGTTGCCATTCCGTCAATTTTCAACTGAATGAAAAGATTTTCACTCGGTTATTGTTATTTTTACAGTTTGTTTTGGCCAAGTCTTAGCCTGCTAGCCTTCTGTAGCCCGGAGTTATGCCCTTCCGAGCTCACAGCGGCACGTGCTCTCTTCCGCTCGACTCATTCATGAACTTGTTATGAAACCCTCGGCCGCATTTGTGGTTCTGTCAGTACAGTGAGAAGTACTCAAGAAACTTCTTGCAGTTTCGCTTTTCAGGTTCGACCATCTCATGCACCATCGGCCGGTTATAGTCATCAAAAATAGATGCCACAAAACAGTCACGCACCATACAGAACGCTATGGCAGCATCCTCACCAGACAGATTTGTTTATTCGATGGTTGCTGAATTTGACAGTATCTTTCTCTGAACGCGTTTACAGCCAACACAAGCATAGGGAGTTCCAAACTTCAGCACATCTTTCTTTAAAAAAAAAGAGTACGACTTTCCGTTTCCAGCTGAACATACAAACATTAAAACTCCTCTCTCAGACCAACGCAAAAAATTTGCCGCCCCAAAGTCAGCCATCCTCATACCAACAGACCAGATTACTTTCCGCATTCAACCGGTCTATTACTGACCTCTAGTGTCAATCATCACGCAGGTCGCAGGTTTGTTTCATTTGACCAGCGGCGATGGATTATTTGTTTCAGTTCCCGATCTCTGCCACTCTGCTTTAATTTAATCGGCATGTCAGTTCCTTCTGTTTTAAATAGCGCGCCTTTGTCTCACAGCGAGGGCCTGATCTCGCGGCCGCCGAGCGGAGCAATTACCCGCGCACCGTGCATTAAACTAAGACCTGCACAAGATCCACACACGACTCAGACGCATTCAGCAGTGCCGTGGCGATTGCCTTTGGACGGCCTGAAGTTGTTGGCTAGTTGCGGTTCGGAGGTTATATCCTGCTGTTTACATCTAGATGACTGATGCCATCAACTTTAGGGTTTATTGATGTCCCTAAGGGATACTTTGCTAATAAATACCGAACTTCGTTTGCATCCCTAATCATGTGCACTTTGCCCTCTGCAGCTTTCTTTGCAGTCTTTCTTTGCAGTCATGTAATGTTTTACATTGGTGTAGGTGATCGATGAGTCGTCCGGTGCTGGCTGCTGCATTAGAGGGCGTGAGACGAGCGTCCCAAAGCAGCGCACGTGCAAGTATGTCTGAAGCGAGCAGCAGCGCTTTCAAAGCGGTCATATTCGACATGGGCGGCGTTCTCTATCCGCGACCATCTGTGTTGTGGCGAAGTCCGTAATCAGCAAAGCGTCTTCTGAGAAAATATTGGTCGTCCGCTTTCAGAGTTCGAGGAGCAGATAAAGTTACGTGCAGGCTCGTTGCTGGAGACCCTGAAGAGTCCTGAGCTGTTGTCAGCTTTCCACAAGCTGGAACGAGGCGAAGCTACGGTGCAGGAGTTCGAGCACCAGTTCTCACAACTCTACGCCAGACAGGTGTGGATTGAGTTAAGTTAGCTGCCAGTGGCGTATCCAGGGGGTGTAGGGTGGGTACACCCCCTTTGCGGTGGAGGTAGGAAGAGAAGGTCTGTCAAACGTAAGCAAAACTAATGAATTATGTACCAAAACTGCCTATTTTATGCTCAAAATGCCTTTTAAATGCGTTTTTTAAGGCTAAATTTTCAAAATTTTCTCGCCCTGCCCCTGGTCGGGCAAAAGCCCAACCAGGCCACTTTAAACTACTAAAACTTATAATTTCTGTTAATTTTAAGCCTGGAATGTGTTTTAAACGCGTTTTTTGAAGGCAAATTTTGCTAGAGTCTCTTACCCTGTTTGGACAGCGGCCCCCAACCAGGCACTTTCCAAATTTTACACCCCCCCTTTCCGAAATCCTGGATACGCCACTGTCAGCTGCTACATTTTGGTTTGCAGAACCAACTGAGTGACGTTCCGTTGCTGGGCATCTTCAGTCGTGTCTTGGGCTACGGCCAGGACTACGGTTACGGTCGAGTTCAGCCCTATCAGTTTATGGTGGACGCTTTGCTATGTGTGCGGGCTCAAGGCCTCAAAACAGCCTTGCTTACCAACAACTGTTGGCTGGACGCTCATCGTACCGTCAGTCTCAACCCTACCGACTCGTCTCTGTTTGATGTGGTCAGTCGTTTAGAATATTCTAAGGTGTCCTGAATTCTGTTAAAGCAGCAACACTCTGGTGCAATAAATTGCATCACTATGGGAATTATTTATTGTACAAACGTTTTGAAGCAATCAGTGTCGTGGTTTGCAGGTGGTTGAGTCGTGCAGAGTTGGGATGCGGAAGCCGGAAAATCGCATTTACGAGTACACGCTCGGCCTTCTGGGATGTCAGCCACACGAAGCTGTCTTTCTGGACGATATTGGAGAAAACCTAAAGCCTGCGCAGCAGTTAGGAGTTGCTACTATCAAAGTACGTCCTTCTCTC
The DNA here is from genome assembly GCA_030248155.1 of Sabatieria punctata. Lineage (NCBI taxonomy): Eukaryota > Metazoa > Nematoda > Chromadorea > Araeolaimida > Comesomatidae > Sabatieria > Sabatieria punctata. The sequence goes on along the minus strand of JASANB010003142.1, from coordinate 11,642 downwards.
TCAGTCTTTGTTGTTTCCATGTTTTGACGTTTTGCTTTGCATTGTGCTTCAGGTTGAATGTCCTCAAAGAGCTCTGAGCGAACTACAAACCCTTCTTGGCTTTCCCCTGCGTGGCTTTGTGCCTGGTACTGTAGCCGTGCGGAGAGGATTCGAGTTGGACCGTGACAAATTGAAAGCTTACCTGGAGTGGCATCTGGGTCTCAAGTCAGACGACATTTCAGTTCGACAGTTTCAACACGGCCAATCCAACCCCACTTACTACGTCCAGTTGGGCGATCGGAAACTGGTCTTACGGAAGAAGCCGGTACCGTCTTGATGACAACGTTTCAATACTCAAATCAGTGATTTCCGTAGTTCAGCCAGGGAAACTATTGCCTTCTGCACACATGATAGAGAGAGAGTATCGGGTGATGAGTGCGGTTGCTGCCCAAGGAGTTCCTGTGCCTAAAATGCTGCTTTTTTGTGATGATCCCAAGTTTGCTTTGCTGGTGTTTGGGTGTTGATTGCTGTACGTGCATGTGGTGTTGCAGTGTGGTTGGAACGCCATTTTATGTGATGGAGTACCTGGAGGGTAGGATTTTCAAATCGCCCGATTTGCCGGGTTTGACACCGAACGAAAGAAAGCAGGTTTACCGGCAGATGAATGATATTCTGTCGCGAATACACGCTGTCAATATTGAGGCTGCCGGTCTTTCGGATTACGGAAAGCAAGGTCAGCTCTATTCTGTCGCTTTACTTGTTTGTTTTAACGGAAAGACAAGAGTTGTTGCGCTTAAACTTGTGCTTTGTGATGGCTGTATTGGCCCTTCTAAATAGAGTAGGAATTAGCTAGTTTTGCAGAGACTGTTACGTAGGAAGGTTTCTAACTTTGTAGGCGGGTATTTGCATCGCAACCTCAATCGCTGGATAAAACAGTACGAAGCGAGCAAAACACAGCAAGTAGAAGCGTTGGAAAAACTGGTCGAGTGGCTGCCTGAAAACATTCCGGCCGAGGAGCGGTGCACCCTGCTGCATGGAGACTTCAGGTGCGCAGCCGATCGTTGACCGAATTGCAAGCTTTGCTGCTGCAGATTGGATAATCTAGTCTTCGACAAGACTCGCTTCGATGTGATCGGCGTGTTGGATTGGGAACTGTCAACTCTCGGCGACCCACTCACCGATGTTGCCACGTGTTTGTTCTCGCACTATATGCCTAGAGACACCGCTGTTCTGCCCGGTACTGGCACCGACTTTAGTTGGTAACCGTTTGGAACGCCTTCAGGACTAAGCGAGCTGACGGCAAGGTTTTCCGAGTTGGGAATTCCTACGACCGAGCAATTTCTTGATGACTACTGTCAGCTGTCTTGCGCAAATCGAATCGACGCTCAAACTTGGACGTTCTACGTCGCTTTCGTTTGCTTCCGTTTCGCCGCCATCCTACAAGGAGTGTATAAACGAGCTCTAAAAGGTGTGTTAGACGTGTTTTCTGCCATTTTGTTATCAGTGCAGAACTGGTATCGCTGTTATTACGCTGCGTACTTTAAACAAGTGCTACAATCGCCTTAGCCACGTGGCCATTCTTCCAGTGTATCTTGACACTAACGTTGTTTCGCGTAGGTCAGGCCAGTGCCGGAGATTCTGCGAAGCAGTTTGGAGCTTTGGCATCGCGAATAGCCAGTCTGGGCTGGGAGCAGGTTCAGCTGTCAAGATCGGCGCATTCGATTGGGATGGATTTTGGTAACTCACTGTTTTGTTGGTTGTGTCTGTTGAACGGGATCTTAAGGATATTTCGCTGTTGTGCCGGAAGCATTGCCTCCAAAGGCTAAAGCTTTCTACGACAGAGTTAAAGCTTTCATCGAGAAGGAAATTCTGCCAGAAGAGCAGGAATTGTTCGAGTTCGCTCATAGAGACAGCAAATTTACCCCGAACCCAAGAATTGAGGAGTTGAAGGCGAAAGCTCGGGCTGCTGGACTCTGGAATTTGTTTGTTCCCAAGTCGCTCGATCCCAAGCAACAGTATGGTCATGGTCTATCCAACGTGGAATATGCCCATATTTGCGAACTGATGGGCCGATGCTTGTTTGCTCCGGAGGTTAATGTTGCTGCATAAATTGCAGTCTAAACACGTACCACTCCACTGTTGCAGGTGTTCAACTGTAGTGCTCCAGACACAGGCAATATGGAAGTGTTAATTAAGTATGGGTCGGAAGAGCACAAGTCTCGCTGGCTGGGGCCATTGCTGGATGCGCAAATTCGATCTTGCTTTGCTATGACCGAACCTAACGTTAGTTTGCTGCAGAGCACCTTATGTAGTTACGTGCGTGCCGTTTAGGTAGCATCATCGGATGCCACAAATATTGAAAGCACAATAACAAAAGATGGCGATTCTTACGTGTTGAATGGCCGAAAATGGTTCATTAGTGGTGTGTAATTAATTTGTAGTAAAGTAGTTATAGATGGAATCTGCAGGACTGCAGAGTTGCTAAAATATTTTTGTAGTACAACTACTCCGCTTTTGCGACTTAGGTTAGTTAACAAACCAGCTCGAAAACACCTAAAACTTCTAAACATTGCTACAACTTCATGTTTTTTATAAATTGCCTATGGACCTGGGTTAGAGATAGATCTAAGTATCTATGTGTAGCAGTTCTTAAGCAGCGGCTGCTAGACTTAGTTAAGGGAAATATTATGAAATGGAAACTGAGTGATAGATAACAATATATTTGCTGGTGTGTGAAAGTATTTACCTAGAATTGCATGTACGTCTCTTTTTAAGCAGAATAGAGCAATTTACAGCGATTTTCGGACTTTTTATGGGATCCCCAGAGGGGACCTCAGACTCCTATTTTTCCGGCCCATGTATGTAGGATACCATCGCTTCATGCTTCGATCGAAATGTTGTTATTTCCCTGACTGTTTAGTAGCTTAAGCAAACAAAAAATGGCTTCTAAAAATAATTTCTCTTAAGTATCAGCATAGGATAGGAAAGACTAAATTCAATTACTAAAGGCATTTTAATCTAAAAATTGGTGATTTTTATTGCAGTTTGCATATTGGAGCTTTCTACTGAGTGTATATCTTTCAATTGCCATACTTTTCTAGGTGCGATGGATCCAAGAGCTAAAGTTGCTGTATTTTTGGGAAAGAGTGACCCCAATGCCCCTCGACATAGACAACACAGTATGATACTGGTTCCCATGGAAGCTCCTGGAGTGAAAGTACTACGAGCCATGGCAGTATTAGGAATGACCGATCCGCCTGGTATGTGATAAACGCTATTCAAATTTTGCTAAAGAGTACAGTGGTAGTGAGTTTTCTAGCGGTTTGCTTGTAGCCGGGCATGCCGAAATGGTCTTCGATAATGTGCGGGTTCCTACTGAAAACTTGATTTTGGGCGAGGGCAGAGGTTTCGAAATAGCGCAGGTCGTTTAGGCCTGAAGGAATTCATCACTGCATGCGCTTGTTGGGACATCAGGAAAGGGCACTGGACTTAATGAAACGGAGGGTAGCAGTTCCAGCTAAAACTAAGCTCTTATAACGCAGAGCCTGATAATCTGTCTCATTCAGGTGAATGATCGAGTTGCCTTCGGTAGACCACTAAGTCAACAGGGCACAATTCGAGCTGATATTGCAAGGTCGCGGATGGAAATAGAACAAGCAAGACTGTTGATGCATAGAAACGGCTCACGACCGACTCGATCAACTCCAAGGTGACATACAGTCTTGAACCCTTTCGAAGGCACTTCTGGCCAACACTAACCTTTTCCTTGTCTGTACTCTAAAAATCGGATAGACTCTAAATAGCCTATACAGAAACACGCAGCGAACACAGGTTTAGTGCTTTTGACTATGTTGCCCTTCGGCAAGTACGTAGACCGAGGTTGCTAGGCAGAAAGCTGCATCTGAAATAGCTATGATAAAGGATGTCGTTCCCAAGATGGCTCAAACAGTAATCCACAGAGTCATACAGGTACTGTATGCACTCGGCTGTTCACTGCTGTCGCACGTTTGGTAATCTGAGGCTTAGGGTAGCGATGGGGTGTCTCAAGACACTACCTTAGCTGCCATGTATGTATGGGCGCGCTGTTTGCGCTGTGCAGACGGCCCGGACGAGGTACACTGCCACTGTGGCCAAACACGAAAATGAAATCAAACCAGGATCTGTATTTTCAAAACAAAAAAATTGAATAAAACAGTGACAAACAAAGTTAACTACAGCGTTTTATAAACCGGATGATCCCTATGCTAGCGCGATATTATTAGCACTTTTTGTACAAGCGCAAGTCCTTTTCAGAGACGTGCTTGGGACCCGCTTAGCGCAGTACATAGCTTCCCTTTATACTTTTCTAAGGGCCGATTCGCTCCCACCAGGCACTTCCACTCCGGAACACACTGTCGCTGGTGAATACTGAAATCGGCTGCATTTTGTAGTCGATATGGCTGGTGCTCAGTTCTGACAAAGGCTTGGTGCGCATCCAATCTAGATCCTCGTCAGTCAGTTGCAGGCCACCCGTGGCGTAGGCTTCGGTGTACTTGAGCAGGTCCTGGGGAAGGTGCTTTCAAGTCGCAGCCGTAGGCTTCTTCATCGATTTCAGTCCCCTGGCTACTGTGGCCGCTTTGGTTCACTGGAGGAGACGTAGCTCTTCAGAAGCTTCGTAGTCGCCAGTTTGCCACGCCGATTCGTAGATTATCTCAGTATCGTTCTGACTTTCGCCGTCGTCGCCATTGGAGTCGCTGTTGGATTTTGTGTCGCCGTCCGAACTCTCCCATGCAAAAGGCTAAAAATCTGAGTAGTTACACACTGTAAAAATAACAATAAACGAGTGAAAATTTTCATTCAGTTGGAAATTGACGGAATGGCAACCATCTGAAAATATAAAAATTAAAAAAGGTTAGGCGGTCCTTTTCTTACAATACAGGCATGTCTGTTAATCCGGAATCGTTAATCGGCCGGCCCCAACTTTGCGGATTAACGAAACATTGTACTGTATGCAGCCTAATTCACAAGGATTCAACAGCCTTTTCCTGACCAGACACCAAATGATCCTGTCAGAACTTTTCACAACACACACCCTTTTGAAGATCGGTCTTCTGACCTTTATACAGTATAGATCAAAAAAATGTCCCATCGCTTTTTCGGCCTTCACTCAAACGTTTCGTTCTCAGTCAATTCTTTACCGATTTGGCGCAAATTTTCAGCAAAAATTACCAACATGGTTGGCTAAATATTCTGCAAGTTTGGTACGAAAATTCCAAAGGAAAAAAAATTTTTTGAACCAGAAAGTGAAAATCATAGTGGTCTCAAAATTCAAATTTCCCAGCGTAATTACGGGCGCGCCATCGCTTAGATAGTTGCAGCAATTATCGGGCGGACATTTGGTCATAACATATTCCACGGCAAGCCTCAGGCTTAAGGGACACTAAAATTGGGGAATTTTTGAAAACATGATCGAAAATCCCATAGTTATGAGATCTGCACATTCTGGAATCAAAGCACTGAATCAGTTGTCAATCAACACAGATTGTAGCAGGAAGTTCGACAAATGAATGAACCTGATATTTAAACTCTGTTTCACATCATAGAAACTCTTCTCCACAGTGTTTTTAGAAAAATCGAAAATCTTCTGAATTGTCATTTCACCGTTTTTACGAAGAAAAGTCACATTTTGTCGTTTTTGAAATTCCCAATTTTAGTGCCCCTTAAGCCAGAGGGCTGCCGTCTGAATAAGTTATGACCAAATGTCCGCCCGATCATTCCTGAAACTATCTAGCCGATAGCGCCGTAATTACGCGGGAAATTTGAATTCACACAGACCACTATGATTTTCACTTTTCGGTTCAAAAAATTTTTTCCGTTGGAATTTTCGCACCAAAGTTGCAGAATATTTAGCCAACCATGTTGTTAATTTTGCTGAAAATTTGAGCCAAATCGGTAAAGAAGTGACTGAGAACAAAACGTTTGAGTGAAGGCCGAAAAAGCGATGGGACATTTTTTTTTATCTATACTGTATTACTACTTAAACCGGAAATTTACCATCTGAATGCCGTTTAAATGCGTTTTACAAAGCCAATTTTTTAAAATTTTCTCAGATTGGTTGCAGTTTCGTCACCCTGATTAGTCAGGAAATTTTAACTTCTGGTCATGGAAAAGTCAGTGAAAGGTCAGGGAATTTTGCTATGCAAAAGCCGCACGAACCCTAAACCCGCCGCAAACTCAAAATTTATTGTTTTGGATGTTCAGGTGACGTTTGCAGCTGAAATGACTTAAAAAATTCAGTAGCTTTCAGTATACTAGTTACCGCACTAAACCAAGACAATCCGAAAACTACATTCGGAAAGCCAGTCACACTGACGCGTATAACTAGTGATGTATTGGGTGGAGTATGTTGAAACTCGAAAAAGTACAATGCCAAGTCTTCCACGCATCATATCCGAAAATCAGCCGATTCGGTCAACAAACAAAAGCTCTGAGCTTGCGAAACCCTGTGGGATATCTTAATCACCCTGTACAATCCTACGGTATACGTACTGTACGTACGCACAGTATGTATGTGGTGGTTTTCATTTTATTGCGAGAGTTGTAAAAAATTTTTGAAGTACAGAAAAAGCTTTTTTACGAAAACTCTTATTTTGAATGAATGAAATTTAGCTTTCAGAAATTGCCAGTATAATTTTAAAGTTGATACTTTGGTTTAGAGTGCGAACTGGTGTTGGGTATTGGATTTTTTTGTCCCCCAATTACTGTTGTTTGGTATTGGGTTTTCAGTTTGTGTATGTGTATGTGTATGTGTAGTGTATACACATTTACCTTCAAATGTGTATGGTAATTTGTGTATACACATTCAACAAAACAATGTGTATTTTTGTGTATATTTGTGTATGTGTATTGTACTGAAAATGCAATTTTTTTGGTAGATTTTTAGTCAGAAATGCTAAGAAAATCAAATCTCTCAATGTCGGCTGCTTGAAATTTTGGATAGCTTTGAAATGGAGTTACTTAGGCCATTTTAAGGCTTTATGAGGATATCTACTGTACTGCAGCGAAAACACGAAATTTTTACGTTTCTGTTTGAAATTTTATCCACTTTTAAAGGTCAAATACACAAATACACAAAAATACACATTTTGAGTAGTGTTTGTGTGTATGGTAATGTGTATCTGAATTTTCAATGTGTAAGTGTATGTGTACTGTAAAGTGCACTGCCAGCAAACCGCTTTGCACTGTAGCTTCTCTTTTGTCCTGGTCGCCATTCCGTAAACATGTTCTGTTACTAATCCAGCGTGCAATAAACCTTATTAGAAGATATTAGAAAAAAGTTTATTCAGTAGCACAGCATACTGTACATACTGTACGTACTTCTAAGCAGTAGGCGGGCTGTTTTGATTGACCGCCTCGAAAGCCCTCCCACAGAAACTTTGGTAGATCCAATTTGCCAGTTTAGAACGAAAGTTTGAGACTGACCATTAGTTATGTGCACTTCTAAGGTTTAGAAGGCGAGGACGTCCAGCCGAGTCGTCTTTGAACAGTGAAACGAAAGCCACTTCTCCCTCCAAGTCGAGAAAGAAGTCCTCTCTATCGAAGGAAACAGAGCCCAGCTCAAATGGTGACCAGTCTCCGAGGTACCTGTTAGAAAATCTCTATAAGAAGATATACATGGCCCTGTCCGGCACTAGAGGCCAGTATAGATTCATTTTGGCCCTAAAATTGCGATTTTTTGGCGTTTTTTGTTGTACATTTCCAAATATCAAGCAATGGGTTTTGTTTGCTTATCAACTCTTTTTTTTTGCGTCGGAGCGCGTTTTGCATCATAACCAAAGTTCTAGAGGTACTCTGAGTCCTGTACTGTCGTAAAAAGGATTCTGCGCAACGTTCCCTTGTAACGCTAATTTGGTGCAAGGAAGGAAATCGGCTTTTTGTGTCTGTAGCCTTTATACGGGAACTTTAGTGAATCAGAATCTAGAGAATAAAAAGATTTTCAAAAATGGTCTCATTTTGATATTCTAGGGTCAAATTGTTCCAGAGATGCACACCGTCAAAATGGGGGCCAATTGCCGAAAATTGCCGTTTTTGGCGATTTTCAGGAAAATGGGGGAGGGGAATAACTCGGGACCAACTCAACCGATTTGGCTGAAATTCACATATATGGTGTGAAAAAAAGTTTTACATCGATTGAGACACATGAGAACACTGAAAAGTTGATCCTGGTACCGTAATCCCGGTTTTTCCAGGATTAGGTCATTTGATTTTTTTTCTGGTTGTATGTAGTATTTTAAGCCCATAACTATAATCACTGGAATACTGTATTTTGAGGTTCGAACACGAAAATTGCTATTTTGCGTTTATGCATGCTCTTAGTGAAAGGAAATTCTCTATAGAGTAGGCAATAAAAATTCTCAAATTCCTATTTCTGACATAAGCATCATCGCTGGGTTACAGTATTTTTGAGGTCCCGACGAGAAAATTGTTATTTTTTGCGATTTTAGGTGTTCCTGTTGCAGGAGAAAGCTGGATAAAGTAGGTAATCAAACTTATGAGTTTGGTGGTTATCTGTTCCAGGACCAAAATATACAGTAATCCAGTAACATACGCTATGCCCTGAATGAATTCGTTGATGCTGAGAATCCTTAAAGCTTGTCAAGTCATCGTTTCCTTGCAACAGAAACACCCAAATAGCAAAAACAACAATTTTCTCGTTGGGACCTCAAAATACAGTAACCCAGCGATGATGGTTATGTCAGAAATAGATTCCCCACTCGAAAACCTTTATTACCTACTCTATAGAGCATTTCCTTTCACTAGGCGCATAAACGCAAAATAACAATTTTCGTGTTGGGACCTCAAAATACAGTATTCCAGTGATTATAGTTATGTCAGCAATGGATTCCTGACCATGAAAACCTTTAGTGCCTACTCTATAGGTCATTTCTTTGCCACAGGAACAATGTAAATTGACCAAAAGTTATTTTCGTGCCAGGACCACATACTACAGTACCCGAATGGCTTCAGAAAGGCCTGAGATCGACTCAAAACACTTTAAAGTACATTTTTAACTACAGTCGAGGGCTTAAACTACTACATACAACCAGAGAAAAAATCAAATGACCTAATCCTGGAAAAACCGGGATTACGGTATCAGGGTCAACTTTTCAGGGTTCTTATGTCTCTCAATCGATGTAAAACTAAATTTTTCACCATATATGTGAATTTCAGCCAAATCGGTTGAGTTGGTCCCGAGTTATTTCAATCCCCCCCCAGAAATCTGAAAATCGCCAAAAACGGCCATTTTTGGCATTTTCGGTCAACTTTGATGGTGTATATCTCTGGAACCGTTTGACTTAGAATATATATGAATACATTTTTGAAATCCCTTTGGTCTCTATATTCTGATTCACTAAAAAATCGCATTCAGCCCAACTACACAAAAAGCCGATTTTTTTCCTTTGCGCAAATTAGCGCTACAAGGGAACGTTGCGCAGATTAGGTTACATGACAGTACTGAGCTCGGGCCTTTATACAAGTTTGGTTATGAGGCAAAACGCGCTCCGACGCTTCCATAAGGAGTTATTCGCAAAAAACACAGAGTGCACGGTATTTTGAAATGTACTTTAGTACTCTACTTATTTTTTCCCTAGAATTTGGTCCGAGACCTCGGACGCCAGACCCCGCAACCCCCATCGGCCATCGGCGGATGACTTGTTATGTGGTCTTCAACAAAATTTGGGGGTTACTATCCTACAGTAAAGCTTCTAATAATAGCGCTGCGCTATTATTCTTTCGTGATCGGCGTTATTATTGGAGCGGCGCTATTATTGGAGTGTGCCCGTTTATTATTTCAATGCTACATTGGCCATGTCAAGTATCCTCATTTTTCTGAAAATACAGACCATTTTCGTCTTAAACACAAGCAAACTTTGAGTTTCAGTCTGACCAATGTTTGCAGGCTTGATCAAAGAAAATTGTCTCAAAGGGAGAGTATTCTACATTGGAAACACGTACAAAGCGTTGATAGTAGTACATGTGGGAGCGCTATTAGAGCGTGCGCGTTTATTAGAAGTTTTACTGTATATCTTAGCACACCATAGCAATTTTATGTTCAAAAAACGACATACTGTTTGTAGCCGAATGTCAGGCACAACCAAGTCTCGGCCACAGTCGTCCCGGGCCACTCAGTTCCAAGACAAAAGTGCAGCAAACCAAGCCAGGGCCGAAGTGTTCCAAAGTTGCCGCCAAGAGCTCAAAGAACAGCTACAGCAAGCCAGGACCGAAATCTTCGAAGCAGAAGCAAAAGAAGAAAAAGTGGAAAAAAGAAAAGTCAGAGAGTGACAGTGTCTCCGCTCTCGAACCAAGAGCAAGCAGGAGAAGCCTGCTGACCAGCCGCTATCGCCGGACTCAGTGACCGATGATGGACGATTGGTGATTGATGAGCCGAGCCAAAACGACGTCGAACAGAAAGCAGCGGAGCAGACTGCTGAACTCGACAGCCGACTCGGAAAACGGCGAGAGCGCTCAGATGGAGCTGGTGGAACTCGAGGACGCCAGCTCGCAGCAGTTTGCAAGAGTCGAGGACGCCAGTTCGCAGCAGTTGGCAAGAGTCGAGGACGTCAGTTCTCAGCAGTTCGCAAGAGTCGAGGACGAAAGTTCGCAGCAGTTTGCGAGAGTCGAGAAGCCAGTTCGCAGCAGTTTGCGAGAGTCAAGGACACGGGTTCGCAGCAGTTTGCGAGAGGCGAGGACACCGGTTCGCAGCAGTTTGCGAGAGTCGAGGACACCGGTTCGCAGCAGTTTGCGAGGAGTCAGGGACGCCAGTTCGCAGCAGTTTGCGAGAGTTGAGGACACCGGTTCGCAGCAGTTTGCGAGAGTCGGGGACGCCAGTTCGCAGCAGTTTACGAGAGTCGAGGCTGCTTTAGACAGTTTTGGAGAGCTTTTGGAGCGCCCAACTGAGACAAGTTCAGCTGACCTGGCTCGCGCTTCTCCAACACTCTGATCAGAAAGAGAAGACGATGCCAATCCAACAGTTAGACTCTGTGTCTGTCGATAGTCCCAACAGTGGGCACTGTTGCAATCAGGAAGCTGAGATCAAGAACATTCTGGAGACCATTCTGCAGTCAGCTCTGGCTGGGCGAACAGAAGGAAACTTTCGAAAGAGAGGAGGCAAAAGAAGAAGAAGCATCAATCGCCGAAGACACAGTCACTGACTTTATGGACTTTATATCTTCCTAACTGTTTTCTCCGCGCAGTACATACTGTATTATTATTATAGCCATCGAGCAAATAACCACACACAGGCACATGCTATCGGCGATCATGGTAGCGATACCATCTACAGTATGCTACTAGTTCAACCTCAAGTGGTACCAGTACATATGGTTCCCGTTCGATCGAGACCTCAGGTGATACCATACCCCATCCGACTTAGGCCAGACACCCCCCCCCCCGAGACGATTTTCCAGACGCCCCCTCCGATTTTTCTGGCAAGCAATTTTTGAGCAAATTTCTGCGGTTTTTTACAATTCCAGACACAGAAATTGTCTGTAAAGCAGTTTTAGCTGTATTACAGCTCAAATTAGCGTTTTTTTGACGAAAATTGCTATCTTTTTGCGATTTTTTAATATTTCGTGTCCACCCTTTTGGCAGATGACCTATTACATGTGTCAACAATATATGGT
>JASANB010003140.1:0-45969 GCA_030248155.1 Sabatieria punctata | reverse complement strand
GTAGAGTGTAGTACACTGTTTACAGGAGTTGAGGTGGCAGCTTAGGCTTAGCTGGCCAGCCTGTGGTGCAGAAACGCTTCACAAGTTGCAGCTGAGGGTCCTGGTCTGTAGCATTAGCAATTTTCTTGATGGAAAGTCCCTTCTGAGTGGTGCTGCAGACTCTAGGCACGTCTGGCACCTTCTGCAGCCTTGACAATGCATCTGCCATGTAGTGTTTGCGTCCGCCACAAATTCGACTGAATAGTCAAAAACGTTGAGGCGATGGACCCAATGCTCAAACTTTTGAGAACGGCATTGATTGGTCTGTCAATGCAGCAGAGCTTGCAAAGCTTGGTGGTCTGTGCGCAGTGTGAAGTGGCTGCCAAGTAGATACTTCTCCCAGTGCTCACAGAAGAACATGGCAGCGAATGCTTCTTGTTCTGTGGTGTCCCAACATCGTTTGGTGGGGTCCAGCGTGTGGTGTCCAAATGCTACTGGGTACTCCTGGCCACAGTGCACTTGAGACAGCATTCCACCGATACCATAAGCAGAGGCGTCTGTAGTAATGATGGTGGGTTTCTCCAGGTCGAACATCTTCAGTTTGAGCCCTCCATGGTTGCAGATCAGAGATTTGAGTTGATCGAACGCAGCTTGCTCCAGGCTGCTCCCACTTGAATTTCGTGTCTGCTCAGGTGAGCACACGAAGTGGTTCTGAGGCGTTGGTCAGGCAAGGAACGAACTTGCTCAGATAGTTGATCGCACCCAAAAAGCTCTGTATGACTAGCTTGTTCTGGGGCCGTTCCATGTTATGAATCTAGTCCAACTTGTGTGGATCCGGACTGACCCATCCGTTGGCGATTACATGGCCCAGAAATGAGATGCTGGGTGAGGTGACCATGCACTTGCTGAGGTTCAGTCAGAGATTTTTCCATCCAACTTCTGTATAACCATCTGTAGAGTGCGGTTGTGGTCCCCACGTGTCTTGCCATAGACAATGATGTCATCAATGTAGGGCTGGCATCCAGGAATTCCAGCAAGAGTTTCGTGAACCAGCTTCTGGAAGATGGCTGCAGAATCCTTGAGTCCCATGGGCAACTTGCGGTATGTGTAGTAGCCCCAGGGTGTCGCTGTAGTCGTTAGCAACTGAGACTCATCATCAAGCTCGATGTTGAAGCAGGCCTTCCGCAGGTCTATCTTACTGAAGACTGTAGCAGCGGCGAGGTGCGTGTACAGCAAATCCTGGATGTTGAGTAGTGGAAACAGCACTGGATCCATGTTCTTGTTGAGCAGAGACAGGTCGGAAGTGATGTGTACTGCATTAGGATCGTCTGCTTTTGCCACAACGACCATTCCATGCATGTAGTCAGAGTGCGCGACCAAATGCCCTGTTCCTCCATTTCCTTAACTGCCTTCTCAGCTAGTTGCCTGAAGTGCAGTGGGATTGAGCGAACTGGTTGAGCGGGTGGTACCCTGGCGTCAGGTTTCAGTCTGATTTGGTGCTTGAATCTGAGAAAAGTGCCGATGTCTGCGCTTGTGAGCCTGGGGAAGTTGTGTAGTAGCGGCAGCAATCCTGCTTTCTCCAATGTCTCAGTATCGCTGGCTGCAAGCCTAGGAGTAGAGACCCCAGAGATATCTCCTGGTGGCGCGCTGCTGGCGGGAGCACTGTCATTGACATCCTCTGGTGAGCTGGACTGGGCAACTGCACAAACGGTGCTGCTCATTGACTGATAGTGATGTGCACTGGATCCAGAGCATGCATAGCATCCATGCCCAGTGTATTGTTGCAGGAATCGCCAAACACATACACTGACACGTTGGCAGTCCATCCTTGGAATGAGAGTTGAGTGGGAAATTGACCTTCAATTGGCACTTCAGACTGATCGAAATTGACGATGGGGTCAGCCGTTTGCAGTCTTGTCCCTCGGAAGTGCTTATGGAACTCGTCCCGAGTGATTCCAGTGATGTCCGAGCCTGTGTTGACCATCAAATGCAGTGGTTCAGCAGGAGCATCGTTAGTAGAGGCGATGTGAATGTCACAATAAGGTGGTTGAGTGTGGAAAGCATTGACACTCTTCTGGTCCTTTTGTGATTGCTGTGCATCTGGTCAGTGAGTCGACAGTGTTGTTTGGCATGAGGGCATGAGGTAGAGCAGGGCTTGCTCCTACAGACTCGCTGGAAGTGTCCCTTTTTGCCACAGTTGCTGCAGGTCTGACCTCTGGCGTGACATCTGGAATCCTTGCTGTCTGCATGTGATGGGTCTCCACAATGCCGGCAGGCTCTCTTGCTGGTAGTCTGACTGTTGGCTGAGGCACTGGGGCGTACCTGGTTAGGTTTGGGTCCTTTGCCCTGAGCAGAGCTAGGTCCCTTTCCCCAGCTGTACCTGTGGTGTGAGGCAGTGCTGATCTGCGATGATCTGGGTGCCATCTTTGGAGCATCTTTCTTTGCGCTCTCATCTGTCAATGCAAGTTGACTGAATTTCTCCAGATTCACTGCATCCTGGGCGAGTAGTTTCTCCTGTGTGTCACGACTGTGTAGTCCGTGCACCATCTGGATCGCTAGTAGGTAGTCAATCAGACTCCATTCCTCAATGCGTCTGGTTCCCTGTTCAACAGGGAACAAGCACTGCTGGATGAGGGTCCTGAGTACATAAAGGTAATCAGTGACTGACTCGGTAGATCCTTGTGAGTGCTGCATGAAGTCTAACAGGCCTGTAGAATGTCTCTGGGGCGGCTGTCAGGAATTCCTTGAAGCTGGCATCTGGATCGGTGTTGAAGACAGGGTGACTGGTGAATTGGGGAAGCGCGGCTGTCCCCAAAAACGAAAGAAGAAAATCGTTCTTTTCTCTATCCATTAATTTCGCCATGTTGTCTCTGGTTGTGTCCAGTCCAGTTAGGAATGCATAGAATAGTCACTCCCAGAGTGGCCATCGAAGAGGAGGTTGGTCATCCATTGTTTGCCAGTAGTGTTGCGGTGCTGGGATGTGTAGTCGTTTAGTAGACATCGCGGGCGTTGGTAGACGATTGCTGGTTGTTTGACACGTAGACGACTGGTTCACAAGCATGGCGCTATACGAGCGGTACACTGCAAGTGACTAAATCGCAGGTATGGACTCCTTCGGCAGGAAAGAAGAAAAAGGAGGTAGCCACTAGATCACTAGCGCCTCCTCCAAGTTAGTGTAGGAAACACCAACCGTTGATCCGTAGTCAAGCTGAATGTAGCTACCACCAGGTGAAGAAATGTCATCCTCCTTGCGAAATCGTCTTTTTCGTTTTTCCTCCACGATCGCCGAATCTCACAGTTGGTTGCCAGTTAATTTGTTGTGATGGTGGCCTTGGAGTGTGTAGCTGTTGCTTTCTGTAGCAGCCGATCAACAACAACTTTTACCTTGCCACACCTTGCCAACAATTAATTAAATAAACAGGAGAATAAGAAGAAGTTTACTTCCCAGAAAATGCACACTATACAGTATCACAAATACTCAACAGAGCAGATCTTAATAACGAGGGAAGAAGGACTGAGTTACCTCAAGGCTGTTTTATAACTCAGCCCTATCGGTTAGCAAAACGTGATAAATTTTGACTGCCTCTTTAAAGCATGTTGCAGAACGAGAGTGTATCACACTGCTAGGGAGACTGTTCCATATCGGCACAACTCTAGACGCAAATGAGTACTGTCTAACATTGGTTCATGCGGTCGGAACTGAAAGTTGTAATGCATGACTACGAGTAGAACTTGCAGGACAGATAGAGAAAAATTGGTCAAAGGGTAAATCGATTTGGCCATGTAAAAGCTTATAAACGAATACAAGATCTGCTTGTATCCATCGAATATCCAAGTACTGAAGCCCTGTTGCTACTAATCGAGCTTCGTACGGGAGTGCACTGAATCCAGGAATTCTGGAAGTAAAGAATCTTTGAACTGATTCAATAGAGACATGACCGCTCGCCAGGTAGTCAAATGGAGAGAGAGTGAGAGAGAACAATAGCGAGCGGCAAAACTCGATCACGCGGCGCCCTAGACGCTACGATTACAGTGTATGGCGCGTACACGATATGCAACGCTAAACAGCAATTGGTGTGAACTAAACACTGACTGACGCAGCTACAGTCACACACGCGACGCCATACACATTAATTTCATTGCAGAATGAGCTAGCAGTTAGTTCTACTGGAACGTAGAGTGACCGCATTGCATGATTTGCACAGTTTTTGAGTTCTTCTACTTACTTAGAATTAGTTTTTAATTGCACACTATTTTTCCATTACAAAAATTCATTAATCTATCCAAAGTATCCATGAAAAATTGACAATTAACTCGCAGTTGGTCAATAACTGTATTTTAAATGCTAGAAAATTCTCTTCTTTATAAATTTTTATATTCGAGATAGCACTGGCACACTGGTTGGCAAAGAATCAAACGCATTTTTAGTTTGGCTTTCTCTCACTTTCGAGATATAGAAAGGTCTGTCAATAGAACATAGGACTGTTTAACTTCTGATGCCACTTTCTCCAACTTCTCAATTCAGTTCATTTCAGTTGTCCCATTTGGCTTTCTGGTCAGTGGTGGTGCTTATGAACAAGGAGAGAGATCGATGGAATTTTACTACCCAGAGAATCCTGCTAAAAATCATCTGCTAACTGATCAACTGCCCCAGTATAGACTTCAACACAAATCTGAGTTCTTGCGTGGACTAGTCTACATTATTGGAGGATGCCATAGGTGGAAATCATCGAAGAGTGTGCTCACCTTTGCGGTTACAAGCAGCGGCTATAAGGCTCCAGACATGCAACATGGTCGATGTGGTCATGCCAGTGCTGTTGTAAATGGAATGGTTTATGTGTGTGGTGGTGGACTAGGCAATGTTGGAAGTCACTGGAAGCATCTGTCATCATGTGAGAGGCTCCAGCAGAACAAGTGGCACTCCATTACACCAATGTCAACTGTCAGAGACAACCTAGCATTGGCAGCAGTTGGTGGATGGATCTATGCTATTGGAGGACAGAATAAGATAGATGGAGTACGAAGAGTACTGAGCTCAGTTGAGAGATATTCTACGCATTCAGATTGGTGGATTGCCGTGTCCTCCATGCACACTAGACGACGCTGGCATTCGGCTACTGCACTCAACAACCAAATCTATGTGTGTGGCGGACACGATGGAATTCAGATTTTGTCCTCATGTGAGCGCTACAACCCAGTCAGCAACACTTGGACTAAAATTCCACCAATGAATAAGAATCGTAGTGCCTTCAGTTTGTTATCAGATGGAACTCGACGACTGTTTGCTGTTGGTGGATATGGAGTTGAACAAGTGACGAAAACAGTGGAGAGGTTCGATTCAAAGACCAACAGATGGACACTACTCAAGAAACAACTCATGCATAGAAGATCTGAGAGTTCAGCTGTTCTGATCAGTGGTGTGTAAAGTTGTATTACTTCAACTGATAAATAAATGTTCTTCTGATCACAAAATGCATTCTTCTGCAAATAAATTATTGTTGAAAAAATACTAAACAAATAAAAACATTAAACGTAAAACTAAAAAAATAAAACAATTTTAAGTTGAAACATCAAACCATCGGGTGCATCGTGCAACTGGACCAATTTTCGAGTCCATCAGCAAGCATGGCGCAGCTGTAACACCACAGTTTGCCAGTGCTCAGTACAATGTATAGTGGACGTTTGAAATGAAAAGGCTGATTATTGTAGAGAAAAATATAGTTTTAGCTGGAATACAAACCATAACTACAGGGTGTCCCAAAAAAAATGACAACATTTCTTTTTGCTGCCATTTTCGCAATTTTTGACCAAATTGTCTGAAATTTGAAACATAAGTGCCAAAAAAGTGGGAATTTTATGTGTTAAAACTTGGTGCATCAGGGTTGACCCAGTCCTGAGAAATTCAACAATATATAAAATTGAGAAATTTCAATTAAATGTAGAAACAGCATCAAAAATGGAAACTTTTCTTTTTGCTGTATCTTCTTTAATTTAGGGCGGAATTGGATGAAATTTTGAATATATGCGCAGAATAACGGGTTGATTTGTAGATCAAAAGTTGGCGCATGAACACAGCCCAGCTCTTGACATAAAAAATCCCGATCACAATACAACGACAACATTGATTTTCGCGCCCCTTAGCTGTAATGAAGCTCCTGTAAGCGCAATTCAGTCTGTCACCCCAAACATGCTAAGAAATGTTTATGATGCTTATGGGAAACGGTTGCAGCAGTGTATTAACTCAAACGGAGGTCATCTGGATGCTGTTTTATTCCTTATTTCTCACAGTTTGCACGTTCTTCATTTTGCTGCAGTAAAAACTCTGATTTTCTTTAGTTTCCAACAACTAGCGAAATGGACTGATTAATGCCAGAACTTTTGAGCTACAAAATATCCGCGCATATATTCAAAATTTCATCCAATTCCGACATAAATTAAAGAAGATACAGCAAAAACAAAAGTTTCCATGTTTTATGCTGTTTCTACATTTAATTGAAATTTCGCAATTTTATATATTGTTGAATTTCTCAGGACTGGGTCAATCCTGATGCACCAAATTTTAACACATAAAATTCCCACTTTTTTGGCACTTATGTTTCAAATTTCAGACAATTTGGTCAAAATTTGCGAAAATGGCAGCAAAAAGAAATGTTGTCATTTTTTTGGGACACCCTGTAGATTAAGCAAATGACTTACTTGACTTAATTCGCTTTCCCCTAGGTCGGGGCGTTGCGGAGCTTCAATGAGTGCAGAGCTCGCTTCCACTGCTGTTGGTTCTCAGGGCATCATCTCGGATTGTATCTTTCCAGCAGGTTTTTGGGTGCCCAAGCGGTCTCTTCCAGCCAAGCTCTCGCCACTGGTTTTCATATAGCAGTCTAGCGGTTGCATCTGGAAGCCTGCGTTTCAGGTGTCCATACCATCTTAGTCTGTTTATCTGGGCCAATTTGGATGCATATCGCTGCTTGGTTCGCCTCCTAATCTCTTCATTCCTTACAAAGTCAAACCATTGCAATTGCTCAATTCGTCTTAGTGCCTGATTGTCAAACACATCTAGTTTCTGTCTGTGCATCTCTTTTTAGTCAGTGCCCAGGTTTCAGCGCCATACAGCAATGAGGAGGCTATTACCGCTTGGTAGATGTGCATCTTGGTTATTCGCAAAATGTCTCGTCTTGCCCAGAGTGGCTTGTACAGTGATGACATTTTGGTTCAACAAGTCGCAATCCTTTGGTCGATATCCTGTTCACATGTACCACTGGCTGATATCACTGATCCCAAGTACTTAAAATCCTTGGTGAATTTGACCTGGTGTCCATGTATATTCATGTAAGGTGGGGGGTTGAGGTAGTCTCCTGCCATCAGCTCAGTCTTGCCACTGTTTATGGTCAGTCCCAGCTTTTCAAATTCATACGGATGATGTACAATCCAAGCTCTAGTTCTTGTAGGGAGTGGAAGTTCTTGTAAGAAGGCTATGTCATCAGCAAAGTCTAGATCTGTCAGCTTGTGTTGGTCAATGCAAAAACCGTGTGTGGCTCTCTCATCTCAACATTCCTCATGGCATAGTCAATGGCTGCATTAAATAAGGTTGGCGCTATCACACATCCTTGCTTTACACCAGTCTGAAGTTCAAATTTTTCTGATTCCCTGGCACATGCTCGTGCTTTGGGGTTTTGGAATAACACTCTGATCATGCTTCTCAATTTGTCCGGGATTTGAATAAGCTCAAGTAATCTCCACAGTCTTGTTTGGTCAATCGAATCAAAAGCTTGCCATAGATCAATGAAGGCCATGTACAGTGGTCTCTGAAATTCTCTTCCAATTTCCACAATCTGGCACAGTGAAAAAATCTGGTTGACTTTCCAGGGATGAAACCAGCCTGCTCTGTCCTCCTTATTTTCAAAAGGTGTGGAAGTGCACGATTAAGGTTGATTCGGGCTAACAGTTTGCTTGGACTTGACAGTAGGGTAATTCCACAGTAGTTTTTACAGTCTTCTCTGGACCCCTTGCCTTTCCATATAGGGATCAGTATCCCATGGTGTCATTCTTCGGGTACTTTTTCTTGTTGCCAACAAAGGTTAAAAGGAACTCTGTTAGTTGGTGGGTGGTTGCGCATCTGTCAGCTTTCAACATTTCTGGGGTGATTTCGTCAATTCCTGGTGCTGTTCCACTTCTCATTTGTTTCAAGGCTGTAGTTACTTCTTTTTCGGTTATGTCTTCTTCCCCTCCAGGCGTTTGTTTGGGTGTTACTCTGTCACGTTCACATGGGGCCTCAGGAGCTGGGCGGTTTAGTAGCTGTTTAAAGTGTTCTTTCCATCGTCTTATCTTCAGATGCCTCTCATGGATTGTATGTGTCATATCTGAGTGTAGGCGCGGCAGAGGCTGTGACAGCAAATGCGGTTTATTCAGATACTATCCTTCGATAGCACTCCTGTTTTTCTGATGCGGTTGGTGAGTTTGAATTGAACACCGTTGTTGGGTGATGCAGACGTCTGAGTGTTGGCGGCCACACTGAAGCGAATCCTCACCGATCGTCTGCCAGAGTCGTGTCTGAGTGTAGGCGCGGCAGAGGCTGTGACAGCAAATGCGGTTTATTTAGGTAGCTGCACGGTAACCAGTAGTCAAGGCTAAGGGAGCAGCAAGAGCGAGAGAGGCACAGGCAGAATGAGTTATCAGGGCGGCGCGCCCATTAAATAAACATGCGGCCTGACCGTCAGAGCTGACGCGTAATTCTAGCGCAGGGTGAAAGCTCTATAAAACACAACTACATGCAAATATCAGAATCACACCTGAAACGCATGTGCACAATTATACGTACATACGCTGTATGCACACACCATTACGCATACGCATTTGAAAAATCCGGTATTAAACAACAATACCCCAGTATAGACATCAACAGAAATCTGAGTTCTTGCATGGACTAGTCTACATTATTGGAGGATGCCATAGGAGGAAATCATCGAAGAGTGTGCTCACCTTTGCGGTTACAGGCAGCGGCTATAAGGCTCCGGACATGCAACATGGTCGATGTGGTCATGCCAGTGCTGTTCTAAATGGAATGGTTTATGTGTGTGGTGGTGGACTAGGCAATGTTGGAGGTCAATGGAAGCAGCTGTCTTCATGTCAGCGGCTACAGCAGAACAACTGGCACTCCACTAAACCAATGTCAACTGTCAGAGACAACCTGGCATTGGCGGCAGTTGGTGGATGGATCTATGCTATAGGAGGACAGAATCAGATAGATGGTATACTGAGCTCAGTTGAGAGATATTCAACGCATTCAGATTGGTGGATTGCCGTGTCCTCCATGCACACTAGACGATGCTGGCACTCGGCTACTGCACTCAACAACCGAATCTATGTGTGTTGTGGACACAACGGAATTCAGCGTTTGTCCTCGTGTGAGCGCTACAACCCAGTCAGCAACGCTTGGACTAAGATTCCACCAATGAATAAGAATCGTAGTAGCTTCAGTTTGTTATCGGATGGAACTCAACTGTTTGCTGTTGGTGGATATGGAGTTGAACAAGTGACGAAAACAGTTCAGTTCAGTTCAGTTTACTACTCAACAATCCGCACCCAAACAGGTAAAACGAAGGACTGCGAGATAAGGAACAAAAGGCGAAGATACAAGAGAGAATAATTAAAACAATGTCACAAAACCATCAGATCTCAAATACCTTTTAAAACCATACATGTAACAGGTCATCCGCCGATGGGGGAGGGGGGGCTGGGGGGTCTGGCGCCGGCCGGGGGGGTCTGAGCCAAAATTTTGGGGGAGGGGGGTGGGCACTAAGAAACGCTCAAAAATCGAAAAAATCGCAATTTTTGGGCTAAAAATCGCCAAAAATCGCTAATTTGGGCTGAAAAACAGCTAAAAAGTGCTGTTTTGCAGACGATTTTGGCAATTTTTGTGTGTGAAATTGTAAAAAATTGCAAAAATTTGCTCGAAAATTTACTTGCCAGAAAAATCGGAGGGGGGTCGGTGAAATCGTCTCGGGGGGGGGGGTCCCCATCCGGGGGGGTCTAGCCTAAGTCGGGTGGGGGGGCAGACCCCCCTGTTACATGTATGTTTAAAACCTTCAAAATTACTATACACACTATTACATGGTAAAGAATTGGAAAACAGTGGAGAGGTTCGATCCAAAGACCAACAGATGGACACTACTCAAGAAACAACTCATCCATAGAAGATCTGAGAGTTCAGCTGTGCTGATGAGTGGTGTGTAAAGTTGTATTACAAGATAATTTATCAATTATTTGATGAATGTTGATATGCTGAGGTCTT
Organism: Sabatieria punctata; assembly: GCA_030248155.1. Lineage (NCBI taxonomy): Eukaryota > Metazoa > Nematoda > Chromadorea > Araeolaimida > Comesomatidae > Sabatieria > Sabatieria punctata. Next base: position 35,705 of record JASANB010003140.1, on the reverse strand, counting down.
GCCCTGGTTGGAGCACAACCCACCACCACCGAGCTTGCTGCTTGTATGGTCTCATGAATGTTGATGCTAGAGGCTGTTATTCAGAACATGTTATTGTCGTGTGTGCGCGAGTGGTGGCGCGGCACAGGTACCCGAGTGTAGGTGGCTGTAGCAGCAAATTTTTATTTAAGGAAATTCTAATACAAGTCAAAACTTTTAGTCAGAACAATGCTTGATTTGAGTTTTAAAAGTTTATCTAGAGTTTGCCAGCTAAAACGCCTGAAACATTCCTCCATGTACATAAGAAAATTTAGACTATTGAATCACAACAAAGAAAAACACGATGTTCCATACCTGCCTATGTGTTTTATCGGTACCTATATCTTAAGCATGTGAGAATGAGAACGATGCCTACTTAAGCCTAAAAGCTATCCTGTTTGGATTTTCAGTCGCTAATAAGGTTCGATAGATAAAAAACGGTACTCAAAACATGTTACAGCAAAAAATAATAGAATCGAATTGTAAAAATATGCAGATACAATGGTCGAAATTGGCACTAATACTGGCAAAAAGCTTAAAAATACTAGAAAATTACTGACCACAGAATTCCCCCAAGAATTCCCCCAGATTTTGCAAAAATCCCCCAAATAATTCCCCCACTCCCCCAAACGAAATTTCTCCCCCAAACGCAAAAAAATTCCCCCAATTTTGGGGAAAATTCCCCCAACCTGGCAACACTGGCAGATACACTAACTGAACTGGCCGGCAGTGGACCAGTATCGCTAACCTGCCAGTCATAGCCAACATCTAATACAACAGAGGGGTGACAGCTCCGCAGACACACCGCTCTATGATAATATCATTCACACCTAAAACGCAATTGCTGATACATACCTACACACTCACACGACAGTTATGTACGAGCCTGTAAGTACACGTTCCCTATCTGTTATGTTGGCCGCCCCTGTCAGTGTGTATTGATCGTTCGAATGCAGAGCACGTAGCTTTGTCTCGTCAGCTGTCTATCAGTGTGCATAGGGTACCCGGCTCCGCCCCATTGACCGAGAGTGCGTGATACGGACAAGCGCATGAAGATCGCCGTGTTAAACTTTGCTTTCTCTCCCCGTGGGCCTGCTTTGCGGTTGGCCCCAAAACTCTCAATTCAACTCTCAATCAATGCGGACGACTACATAAAACAGAAAGAGATACTTAACTTGTTGATGTGAAACATTTCTTTTCGTACAGTGTAGAGTTCCATTGACAAATCAAATTTTTTGATTGATAAAGCTTAAGGCTAAGGAGGGAAGCGGCAAACAGTTCAATTATGCATGACGCGCTGATTATCCCATTTACATACAGGGACACTATCCCTCAGTTATTTGGTACCGAGGGCTTCTATTCCGCACTGTGATCAGGTTTTAGGCTGCTACGTAGGTTCAGGATGAATGAACGTTTAGGATGAAGTTAGACTTACTTTTAGATTCAATCTTAGTTAAAATGGTAGGTTTCCGCTAATGGGGGTAGTGTCCCACAATTGCCGAATGTTTTCTCAGAAAATCTTCAGACTGCTACTGTAGTATGTCATGTTTTCGGGTTGAAAAACCCCAAGACTGTGTCAAGTATGGTAGCTAGAAACAAACAGATCTAAGAAAATGGAAAAATTTTGCACAAAACAGAAACTGAGTGGTTTCTGAATGCCCTATAGTTTCCAATCGCTATGCATATCTCCTGAACAAATCCTCTATTTTGTTGTTTACACTTTCTTTTAGCCAAGTCTTAGCCTGCTAGCCTTGTAGTCTGGAGTTATTACCTTGTGAAATGAACTGACACGAATTTTCAGACGTCAAATTTGAACATAAATATCTCAGGAACCCTCCATTGGATTCATGCAAACATCTTCCCGTGTCCGTGTACACATCTTCCCAAGTTTTAAGCCGCAAAAAATCAGCAATTTACAAGCCCGATAGTAAGAAATCTTTCAAGGCTTTCGATAACCAACTTTTTGCTGGCATCACCCAAATTCCCGGTTACAACCCATCAGTAAACCGTGATATATACCACTAATAATAATAACTATATGTCATATTTTATGCCGCTATCTTTTCATGAAATAAGATCGCCATTGAGTCGACTACCACTTGCTCAAAATGGACCAAGAACGGGATGGAAATTTTTTTTTCTTTTTGACTGGAGCGTATTGTGTACGGTTAGAAAGAGTAGCATGTCCTGATTCATAATATGCAATCCCCACGTTCCTACATTCACTTTTACCACAGTTTTATGAGCCAAAAATGGAAAAGTCCAAAAAATTTTGTTTCGAATTATTTGGGGAAAATGTCAAAATATTGTTTGTTTTGTCTACTTGCAAACTTGTAATGTCCAAACATCAATTTTCAGCCAAATCGCAAAACTTGTTAGCCAGATTATCATCTTCGGGTGTGTGTTCGGGGTGGTGTTTGGGGTGTATTTGGGGGTGTTTTGAGGGTGTTTGGCGAAATAGGCGATCGCGTTCGCAGGGCTCCAAACAAAGAAATTGTGCTCGCCTCCAGTCCAGGGTTAATTCGAAAGGGTTAAAGCCGCACAAAGCTTTAAGATTATAAACATTGTAGGTATGAACACTCAAATCACGTTGTATGCTTTCTTTGCCAACAAAAGCAACGCATGCAGTATTGCAATGACGCTGACCCCGATCCAAAGGTCCAGCTGTCCACCAACGTCACCGAGAAATGTGGCGAAACTTTTGGCTTTGACTGTTTCAAAGACTGGGTAGCTTTGTTTCTGCAAAAAGGACACGTAAAAGAAGATATAATGGAGTTTGGTGTGAAAAAATCGCTGCAAGCAAGATGAGTGAGGTTTCCAATTTGGCAGTTGCAAAAATGTTCATATAATGGAAAAACGGGATTTACCACTTTCTTGTACAGAATAACATGCAATAGTAATCTTTTATCTTCAGACTTGTACTGGAGAGTGTTAAGTTTTGCAGACGCAGTTTGACACCTCAATTCCCGGCACTGCAGTGTGCAGTTACTCTCTCGTCTCATGTAGTCATCTTTCAGATCACCACAGGTTCCAGCTTTTGCAAATTCTACCTCACCAACCTCGGGTAGAAGGGCATACAGGGACCAGGGCACTCTGTTGTTGCAAACTGTTTCTGCCCAATCTCTGATGCACTCGCCTATGCACCTGGTCACTTCAGTCTCATTTAAACATTCCCTACAGTTCAAAGAAACTCTTGTAGAAACAATTACAACTTTATGTAAAAGTACATAGCAGTACGTAGAGTCATACACATACATGTAACAGGTCATCCGCCGATGGGGGGAGAAGGGGTTGGGGGGTCTGGCGCCGGCCGGGGGGGTCTGAGCCAAAATTTTGGGAGGGGGGGTAGGGCACTAACAAACGCTCAAAAATCGAGAAGAATCGCTATTTGTTGGCTAAAAATCGCCAAAAAGCGCTAATTTGGGCTGAAATACAGCTAAAAAGTGCTGTTTTGCAGGCGACTTTGGCAATTTTTGTGTCTGAAATTGTAAAAATGCAAAAATTTGCTCAAAAATTTACTTGCCAGAAAAATCGGAGGGGGGGGGCGGCGAAATCGTCTCGGGGGGGGGGGGTCCCGTCTGGGGGGGTCTGACATAAGTCGGGTGGGGGGTAGACCCCCCTGCCCCCTGTTACATGTATGGTCATACATAAAAAAAGATAGTCACACATACATAAAAGTACATAGAGACTTGATTATTAAGGAGCAGTGTGAAGTTAAGCCAAAACTAGCCCAACTCTTTCTAATGACAAAGCAAGTTTGGGACAGGGAGTTGGGTCAGAGAACTAAAACTGCTTCAAATTCGATATTTTGGAGGGATATCGTAATAGAGTGTGTTTCTGCGTGCCCCAGAAATGAAAAATTACAAAGAAAACAACGTGATCATAGGGAATTTTCGATAAAAAATGCACTGAGCTAGACAAAAAATACCGATTCATAAATAACTGGGTATTCCCAAAATAATCGGTATATCCGGTATGGGTATTTATTAAAATACCTGGAATCGGTAGGTATTTATTGGGTAGGTATTCCCAAAAATACCCATTTTTCGGTGTGGGTTCGGTATACCCAATCAACAGTAGTACTGTTGTTTGTGTGTACACATACACATTTACCTACACAGAAATACACATTGTTTTTTCAATGTGCATACATATTATACACATGCACATTGAAAATTGCGATACACATTACCTTACCATACACAAACAGTACTCAAAATGTGTATTTTTGTGTATGTGTATTTAATCGGCAAAAATCGATAAAGTATGCAACGATAGCGATAAAGTATAATAAAAAAATTTGATGTTTTTGCAGTACTTATGTAGATTGAGTAGACATCGTAACAAAGCCTAAATATAACCCCAAAGCAACTTAATTTCAAATATATCCTATTTTTCGAACAGTAGACTATGATATGTATGATAGATCTGATTTTTCCAGTTTTCTTACTCAAAATCTGGCCAAAAAATTACATTTTCACTACAATACACATACACATAAATACACAAAAATACACATTGTTTTTCCGGATGAGGATGTGTATTACACAAATTACCATACACATTTGACAGTGAATGTGTATACACATACACATACACATACACATACACATACACATACACATACACGTACACATTCACGTACATGTACACGTACACGTACACGTCGTACACGTACATGTACATGTACGTACACGACACGTACACGTACACGTACAATGTGCACACTATACACATACACATACTCATACACATACATACTATAGACATACACACATACACATACACATACACATACACATACACATACACATACACATACACATACACATACACATACACATACACATACACATACACATACACATACACATACACATACACATACACATACACATACGCATACACACGTACACGTACACGTACACGTACATGTACACGTACACGTACACGTACACGTACACGTACACGTACACGTACACGTACACGTACACGTACACGTACACGTACACGTACACGTACACGTGCTGTTATTTTACTAGTGGATTTTTATTTTACTATTTACTAAATTTACGTACTACAAATTCAGCCCTTCAATTTAATTTTAATTTTTGTTTTACTACCAGGCAGCTCCGACTTCACTAATTTTTGTTTTACTAATAATTTTACTCATTTTACTACTATTTTACTATGATTTTACTAGTCATAGGGCCGAATTTTCCATCAATGATGCAAAGATCTTATATCTGACAGATTTTGGTGCCAAATAGTTGCTGAATTTGATCATGGTGCGAGATTTTCCAGAACTTTAGAGACAAAATATGTAAAATTTGAGTCACGAAAGTGCACCCACACATGTTTTAGTGCAAAATTGATCAACATTTTCCCTGAAATTCACCAAATACTAGTAAAATAGTAGTAAAATTTCTATTTTGCTAGTGACCCTGCTTGGTAATTTAATTTTATTTTTACTTTACTATTGGCTCATAATTTTACTTTTTACTATTATTTTACTACTAGTAAAATACCACTAGTATTACTAATTTTTGTTTTACTATACTATAGTAAAATAACAGTACGTACACGTACACATACACACTATACACATTCACATACACATACACACATTCTGAAGATCCAATACCAAAGAATAGTAATTTAAGGCGTAATTTAAATATTATCGTACTCCTTCTGCTGTCAAGCAGGACTCGGTAAATGCAGTTATTGACCACATCAGATCTGCTTACTCTGATAAAACAAGACGGTTCTTCAAAATGAGTGTATAAAACTTTAGATAGTTTGTACTTCAGTGTATAAAACTCTCAGTTTTAGAGGCAGGGACAGATTTTTTTTGGAAATTTTTTACAAAATTAGACCGGCAGCAGAGGAAAACGTCAGTAAACTTTTATTTGAAGAAAGTGGTTGTGCAATTCTTTCAGATGCAGTTTTCTCTTTCAAACAAGTCTTGCTGATAGTAAGCTCTTCAGATAATTCTTTCAGAGGCTCTCTTGCTTCTGTGTACTGTGCGTTGCATGGTGTAGGCTTTCCAGTAGAGTAAATTGCACTGTTCTGTACAAATTCGTTGTGACAGAAAACGCTTTGTGTACCTTGTTTAAAGCAGTTCTCTCTATCAAGCAATTATGGCACTCTAACGCAAATCTGTCAAAAAAGCAGTTTTACTTTTAAGAAATTCTCCTGACACTCTTACGCAAATCATTCAAATAACAAGCAGTTTTCTTTTTCAAGAAATCCTGACACTCTTTAGCAAAATCTTTTAAAAACAGTAATTTTCCCTTCTGACACTGTAGGCAAATCCTTCAAAAAAGCAGTTTTCTTGAATTTCTGATACTCTTTAGGCAAACTTTCAAAAACAGCAATTTTGCCTTCCATTTCAAAGAATTCTGGCACTCTTTAGGCAAATCTGTCAAAAATCAGCCTTGCTTTAGAAAGAATTTTCACACTCTTTAGGCAATTCTTTCAAAAACAGCAATTTCCCCTTCCATTCCAAAGAATTCTGCCACTCTTTAGGCAATCTGTCCAAAATCAGCTCTCCCTTCTTCCAAACAATTCTGCGACACTTAGCAGCTTTCCTTCCAAATAATTCTGGCACTCTTTAGGCAAATCCTTCAAAAAGCAGCTTTCGCTTCCAAAGAATACTGGCACTCTTTAGGCAAATCTTTCAGAATGCAGCCTTCTCTTCCAAAGAATTCTACATTCTTCAGGCAAACCTTTCAAAAACAGTAATTTTCCCTTCCAATCCAAAGAATTCTAGCACTCTTTAGGCAAATCTTTGAAAAAGCAGCTTTCGCTTCCAAAGAATTCTGGCACTCTTTAAGCAAATCTTTGAAAAAGCAGCTTTCGCTTCCAAAGAATTCTGACACTCTTTAGGGAAATCTTTCAAAAATCAGCTTTCGCTTCCAAAGAATACTGGCACTCTTTAGGCAAATCTTTCAGAATGCAGCCTTCCCTTCTAAAGAATTCTACATTCTTCAGGCAAACCTTTCAAAAACAGTAATTTTCCCTTCCAATCCAAAGAATTCTAGCACTCTTTAGGCAAATCTTTGAAAAAGCAGCTTTCGCTTCCAAAGAATTCTGGCACTCTTTAAGCAAATCTTTGAAAACGCAGCTTTCGCTTCCAAAGAATTCTGGCACTCTTTAGGCAAATCTTTCAAAAAGCAGCTTTCTCTTCCAAAGAATTCTGGCACTCTTTAGGCAAATCTTTCAAAAAGCAGCTTTCTCTTTCAAAGAATTATGGAACTCTTTAGGTAAATCTTTCAAAAAGCAGCTTTCTCTTCCAAAGAATTATGGAAGTCTTTAGGCAAATCTTTCAAAAAGCAGCTTTCTCTTCCAAAGAATTATGGAACTCTTTAGGCAAATCTTTTAAAAAGCAGCTTTCGCTTCCAAAGAATTCAGGCACTCTTTAGGCAAATCTTTCAAAAACAGGAATTTTCCCTTCCAATCCAAAGAATTGTGGTACTCTTTAGGCAAATCTGCAGCTATCGGTTCCCAAGAATTATGGAACTCTTTAGGCAAATCTTTCAAAAAGCAGCTTTCGCTTCCAAAGAATTCTGGCAGTCTTTACACAAATCTTTCAAAAAGCAGCTTTCGCTTCCAAAGAATTCTGGCACTCTTTAGGCAAATCTTTCAAAAAGCAGCTTTCTCTTCCAAAGAATTCTGGCACTCTTTAGGCAAATCTTTCAAAAAGCAGCTTTCTCTTTCAAAGAATTATGGAACTCTTTAGGTAAATCTTTCAAAAAGCAGCTTTCTCTTCCAAAGAATTATGGAAGTCTTTAGGCAAATCTTTTAAAAAGCAGCTTTCTCTTCCAATGAATTCTGGCACTCTTTAGACAAATCTTTCAAAAAGGAGCTTTCCTTCCAAAGAATTCTGCACTCTTTAGGCAAATCTTTGAAAAAGCAGCTTTCGCTTCCAAAGAATTCTGGCACTCTTTAAGCAAATCTTTGAAAAAGCAGCTTTCGCTTCCAAAGAATTCTGACACTCTTTAGGGAAATCTTTCAAAAACAGGAATTTTCCCGTCCAATCCAATGAATTCTGGAATTCTTTAGGCAAATCTTTCAAAAAGCAGCTTTCTCTTCCAAAGAATTCTAGCACTCTTTAGGGAAATCTTCCAAAAGCAGCTTTCGCTTCCAAAGAACTCTGGCACTCTTTGGGCAAATCTTTCAAAAACAGGAATTTTCCCTTCCAATCCAAAGAATTGTGGTACTCTTTAGGCAAATCTGCAGCTATCGGTTCCAAAGAATTCTGGCACTCTTTAGGTACATAAACCTTTCAAGAAAGAAGTTTTCTCTTTCAAGCAGTTCTAACACTCCTTAGGAAAACCTTTCAACAAAGCAGTTTTCTCATTCAAGCAATTCTGCTTTAAGGGCAAGCTCTTGAATTGAAAAGGAATTTATTTCAAGCAAATTATTCTGAGTGTAAACACTTTAGGTACATAGGTCTTAACAAAAAGCAGTTTTCCCTTTGAAGTAATTCTTTCTGACAGTAAACTCTTTAGGTAGCTCTTTCAATAAGTAGTTTTCTCTTTGAAGTAATTCTTTCTGACAGTAAACTCTTTAGGTAGCTCTTTCAATAAGCAGTTTTCTCTTCGAAGTAATTCTTTTTGACAGTAACTCTTTAGGTAGCTCTTTCAATAAGCAGTTTTCTCTTTGAAGTAATTCTTTCTGACAGTAAACTGTTTAGGTAGCTCTTTCAGTAAGCAGTTTTCTCTTTGAAGTAATTCTTTCTGACAGTAAACTCTTTAGGTAGCTCATTCAATAAGTAGTTTTCCCTTTGAAGTAATTCTTTTTAACAGTAAACTCTTTAGGTAGCTCTTTCAAAAGTAGTTTTCTCTTTGAAGCAATTCTCTCTGACAGTAAACTCTTTAGGTAAGGTAGCTCTTTCATTAGTAGTTTTCTCTTGGAAGTAATTCTTTCTGACAGTAAACTCTTTAGGTAGCTCTTTCAATAAGTAGTTTTCTCTTTGAAGTAATTCTTTCTGACAGTAAACTCTTTAGGTAGCTCTTTCAATAAGCAGTTTTCTCTTCGAAGTAATTCTTTTTGACAGTAACTCTTTAGGTAGCTCTTTCAATAAGCAGTTTTCTCTTTGAAGTAATTCTTTCTGACAGTAAACTGTTTAGGTAGCTCTTTCAGTAAGCAGTTTTCTCTTTGAAGTAATTCTTTCTGACAGTAAACTCTTTAGGTAGCTCTTTCAATAAGTAGTTTTCCCTTTGAAGTAATTCTTTCTAACAGTAAACTCTTTAGGTAGCTCTTTCAATAAGTAGTTTTCTCTTTGAAGTAATTCTTTCTGACAGTAAACTCTTTCAAAAAGTAGTTTTCCCTTTGAAGTAATTCTTTCTGACAGTAAACTCTTTAGGTAGCTCTTTCAATAAGTAGTTTTCCCTTTGAAGTAATTCTTTCTGACAGTAAACTCTTTAGGTAGCTCTTTCAATAAGTAGTTTTCTCTTTGAAGTAATTCTTTCTCACAGTAAACTCTTTAGGTAGCTCTTTCAATAGGTAGTTCTCTCTTTGAAGTAATTCTTTCTGACAGTAAACTCTTTAGGTAGCTCTTTCAGGAAGTAGTTTTCTCTTTGAAGTAATTCTTTCTATTTGATAAGCTCTTTATGCAGCGTTCTTTCAGAAAGCAGTTTTCTCTGGCAGACAGTTATTTCTGGGAACACGTAATTGAAAGAAAGCAGGAGTAGCAAAAGCTGAGCGCAGTTCGAAACCCAACGCTATGCACCGGTGCAAGGCAAATGTGGCGAGACGCTTGTTTACTCCAGTCGCCTGTTTCCTTCCAGGTGCGGCGTCTCAAGATAAGCAGCTTACAACGAGCCTGCCCAGCCGCGCCCAGCCCACACGGTTTAAGATATGTCTACATGGCCCATACAATTAAGCCAGACATGGGCTAGCATTTCGACTGAGGGGACGTAGAATTTTCAATTCCTTAGGGGGGCTGAGGGGGTAGGAGCGCCTGAGGGGGTGGTAAGCCTAAAAGTCCGATTTTTGGCTAAAATCAAGGTTTTTGGCATATTTTTCATTAAAATAAGCTAGTCTGAGCTCACTTACACCTAATCCAGTCATATTTTTATAATAATTTTCTATACAAAATTCTTCAAAAAAATTCCTGAGGGGGATAGCGGCCGGCTGAGGGGGGTTGTCAGAGCCTAAGGGGGTCAACCCCCTAGAGCCCCCTTACCCATGTCCGACTTAAGCCCCAACAAAAACTAATCATAAGCCTTGGCTGCCAGTAAAAACATTTAGAACGCATTCTGAGCATAAAATAGACAGGTCACAATTTTTATTCGTTTGTCTTATTTTTGCCCAATTTATTTCTACCTAATCCGCTACTGGGGGAAGGGGTGTACACGCTAAACATACAACCCTGGGATATACTACTGTTCAAGCCATGGTTTCAAAACGAAGTTTACCTTTCTAGCAATTTTTTCTCACAGTAAACAGTTCAGGCAGTTTTTTAATTTTTTTAATACAGTCATGTCTCGTTAATCCGGACCTCGTTAATCCGGATTTTCGCCTTCCGGACACGAATAGGCCAGGTCCCAATTTTACCCCATGTTGTATGACTCGTTATCTGGATCCGGATTCGTTAATCCGGACAGAAGATTTGGGGTCCCAACTTCGAAATTTGTATGGTAAAGTGATTCGTTAATCTGGATTTGGTTAATTTGGACAAAATCCATGCGCAATTTTTCAATTCAGGACTGAATTTTCAATTGAATAATGCTTTTCGTTGAGTCAGAATGTGATTATTTTTACCTTTTTAGGAGCTATAATCAGCGGAAATAAGTTTTTGGGTTTTAATTAGGAGGTACAGCTGCAGAATCCGATATGCAACTAACAAAAAGTTGTCATTTAGGCCTTTGACCCGAAAAACAGTGTTTTAGCTTTGATTCGTTAATCCGGAAATTCGCTAATCAGGACAAAATTGGCTGGTCCCAACTTGTCCGGATTAACGAGACATGACTGTATATAGTTTTCTCCTTCAAGCAATTCTTGGTGACAGCATAGCAAAGGGCACTGAAATTGAGGAATTTCTACAGAAAGGAAAGTCACATTTACTAGCCATCTTTTTTAAATTTAGCCCTTGAGGTACACGGGTGCCCAGTCAGTAGTACTGTATCTATGTTATGCCAAATGGGGATCCGCTTTACAAGTTTCATTCGAGGCTATACTCTTGGTATTACTAAAAGATCACAGTTTAGGTGGACCGCCCTAGCTCTTAGTTTTCGGCACACAGCACCGACAGCAGGAGTTGTAAGTTTCACACCAAACTTGTGCAGGTACAATGTAGGTACCCAAAGGCATTGATAATAAATCATGAGTGATGGCGAAAAACTGTCCTTTCCTGTGTTGGACTGCAGTAGGATATCAATAGAAAGCTTGAAATGCACTAAATAAATGGACCAAAATATTACCATATCCTTATTCCTCTCTATTTCCGTTTAAAAACCCCAACAACACTGCATTACGTAGTACATACGTATCTATATTACTGACACTCTTTTAAGCAATTATTTCTGATAGTAAAAGTTTCAGACCATTCTTTCAAAACGCTTTTTTGTCTGTCAAGCAATTGTTTCCGACAGTAACTCTTTAGGTAGTTCTTTAAAAATCAGTTTTGTCTTTCAAACAATTCTGTCAGACTGTAAACTCTTTAAAGTATTCCTTTAAAAGCAGTTTTCTGTTTTGCTATTCTTTCAAAAAACAGCTTTCAGTTGCAATTCAAAGTAAGCTGTTGTGAGTTTTCGAGCCACCGAACCAGCAGGACTTGGAATTTTCGGGCCAAACTTTCGCAATAGGTACCTAGTTATCTGGTTAATAAATCCTGAAAATCTGAGCCGAATTCATAGAGAAATGACTGAGAACGAACTGTTTGAGTAAACTCTCCTTCCTGCTGGAGTGTCTAAAGGCTGCAGCTTTACAACGAGCGAGCCGAACGGCGTCGAGAGCACACGCTTTAAGATGCAATTGCATCCTACACGCTTAACGAAAAGCTAATCTTATACCGGCAGCCTTGGCTGCCGGTAATAACCACTTTAATCATGGGTGATTTTAACCTTCCAGGAATTGACTGGCTAAATAATTCTGCCCTTAGTTCGGTCGATAAAGAATTTTTGGTCTTCATGCTCGAAAATGGCTTCTCTCAATACGTAAACCAATTCAGTTTCAGTTTCAGTTTATTTTCGTTACCACCACCCACGGATGGCGGAAACAGGAACACAAATCGTCATTTCTGACCTCTTATGTGGCCCCTAAAACGAACAAATAAGGAAGAACAGAAAATCCTACTGATCACACACAAACACGCATATCACAGAGATTCAGCTACGAGTAGGAATCCTACGAATTTGAAGTGTGCTATAGTCAATAAATAAGTTTGTCTCTCCATCACTGCGGCGTTTCTTCAACTCGATTCGCAGGTCGTACGCCTTCTTGGCTTGCCATGGTGTCAAGTCATTGCCTATAAAGACAGAAGAGTACTGTGGCCTCGAGCAGAGCACAGTACGCTTCCGTTGTAAGACAGCGCGTTTCGTCTCCATGTCCCTCAGCTCTACCGTCACTCGTCTTTTGCCTTGAAATGTTTGAGCTGTCCGGACAGTCGCTATCTTGCTAGGGTCAATGCACAACTCACGGAAAATGTCTTTCACCCGGTCCACAACATCGCTGTAGTCAGAATCGGTGACCAAACCATTAAGAATAATGTTCAGTTCACGTCGATGTCTTTCGCGCATCTCGCGCTCCCAATCACAGACGCGCACTAGCTCAGAATGCGCTTTATCATAGGCAGACGTTGGGTTTGGTACAGGCAACCCGTTCCTAGAAGTTCTAAGAACTGCCGCGTACGTTCGATGACTACTGTCACTAGCGGTCGAAAGTTTTTGCAGTTCGTCAGTCACCTTATTCAGCTGGGCAGAAAGAGAAGAGACTTTCTCGGACAAGTCAGCAAGGTGAGAGTGGTCAGAATTTGCAGGTGCAGGAGAAACCGACGTCATTGTGGCCTTATTTTGGAGCGCCATTGCTTTCACACTGCGCCGTTGAGCAGAGCAGCAACATGGGGGACAGACGAATGCGATTTGTTGACAGTCAGAGCTCTCCAGTCGAGCCATCACTTCCCTCCGATAGGAGACAGAAGTCTTGTCGCCAAAAATCGACTTTTCACAGCAGTCTGTATGACAGTACTTCCGAGTGCAGAAAGAGCAGCGAATGAAAGGACGGTCGTCCATAGTCTTGCAAGTAAAGCAAACGCCTATCTTTTCCTCCATCTTCGAAAGCAATTTGCACGGCTTTTGAGACAGGAGACAACAGAAGGGAGGACAGCGGCCCAGTGTTAAAGCAAAGGCCAAGCTACACATGAGTCTGGCAATATCTTAGATCTAGTTTTTTGTAATGAAGAGAGTTTCGTATTTAATTCTAAAGTTGTAGAGCCCTTTGCTAACTCCGACCACAATAAGATTGTATCCAATTTTGGGCCTTTGATTAGCCATGAATCTTTTAATACTGACACCTCTTTCCTCAACTTTCGAAAATTACATTTCGAGCCGTTTTCTGAATATCTGTATCATATTGATTGGATTACTGTTTTCGAACAGTGTGCCAATGTTAACCAATTTTGGGCGTGTTTCCATTCGCTTTTGAGTCAAGGTATCGAAGCCTTTGTCCCAAAGTGTACATTTCGTTCCAAATCCTCCTTATGGTCTACTGCTTCGCGAAATGCACACAACAGACAATTAAGGCTTCATCGAGTTTACAAACTAAACCCATCAGAGCAAAACCGCCAAAACTGGTTAACCGCATACTATGATGCGAGACGATCCAAACGTTATGATTTGTATCGAGCTGAACAATCTGTACTTAACCAAGGATCTCAGTCCGATTTTTGGAGATTTGTTAGGAGCAAATTCAAAAACAAATCTCATATCCCTAACCTAGTCGCTGATGATGGATCAATCATTACTGACCCATCTGAAAAGGCATCTGCTTTTAATGCCTTTTTTGCCTCTGTCTTTATAACGGATGATGGGTCACCCTTGCAGGAGTTTGCTGTTGAAAATGCAACATTTCTGCGGGACATACTTATGTCCGTTGATATTGTGTTTAAACACCTATTAAAAACTATTCCAAAGATGTCTAAGGGTCCTGATTGTATCCCACAATTTGTTCTCAAAAAATTTGCTGCTCTTCTTGCTTCTCCTCTAAAGAAAATATTTTCTGTATCTTTTGAAACTGCCACTCTTCCAGATATCTGGAAAGTGGCTCGTATTACTCCAATCTTCAAAAAGGGTGCAAGCACCTCTGTCAAAAATTACCGGCCTATAAGTTCACTTGTTAAAAGTGAGTTAATTATGGAATCCATCATTTTTGATGAAATGATGGATTACCTTCTTGCTACCAATAAGATATCCCCTAAGCAGTTCGGTTTTATGAAAAACCGTTCTACTGTAGCCCAACTACTGTATTGTCTAAATGAATGGACCCAAAACTTAGATAATTTTTTAACAATCGACGTTATTTATCTCGATATTGCTAAAGCATTTGACACAGTCTCTCATCCAAAACTTATGTCTAAACTGCACAATATTGGTATCAGAGGAAAATTACTGAAGTGGATTGAGGCTTACATGTCAAATCGCTTACAGTATGTATCGGTAGATAACGCAGTTTCTTCCTCAATTCCTGTAACCTCTGGTGTTCCTCAAGGTAGCAAATTAGGCCCCCTGTTGTTCCTTATTTACATAAATGACCTCAGTTCGGTGCTTACTGAGTCAAAATTTGCTCTTTACGCTGATGACACTAAACTCTACTTTGCCCTTCCTCGAAACGCAGTAAATGTTGTCTTACAGCGAGATCTTGAGAGGGTGATGCATTGGGCAGAGAGAATGCAGCGATCTGTCGCAATACAAAAATGCGCTGTCCTGCATCTTGGTTACTGTAATGCTCATACAAATTTCATATGTCTTGGTCGTCAGCTTCAATCAGTTGATACAATAACTGATCTTG
Source organism: Sabatieria punctata (assembly GCA_030248155.1). Classification (NCBI taxonomy): domain Eukaryota; kingdom Metazoa; phylum Nematoda; class Chromadorea; order Araeolaimida; family Comesomatidae; genus Sabatieria; species Sabatieria punctata. The sequence continues at coordinate 20,675 of JASANB010003140.1, read as the reverse complement.
GTGTGCTAATCTCTAATGATCTTAAATTTTCGCGCCATTGTAATCAAATTGCAGCAAACGGGTTTAGGTTGGTTAACCTGATTTTTAAATGTTTTGAAACTAAGACCAAGGATTTCCTTATCAAACTGTACAAAACTTTTGTTCGTCCTAAGCTAGAATATGCCTCAGAGGTCTGGAATCCATATTTACTTAAGGACATTGATCTGATCGAAAGAGTACAGAGATTATTTACTCGCCGAATTCCAGGTCTTGTGAATTTTGAATATTCCGAAAGGCTAAGATTGCTAAATTTGGAGTCTTTAGAAAAAAGAAGAATTGTTGCTGACCTTGTAATGGTGTACAAATTAATTCACGGACAAATTGACCTCCCTGTTGATTTGTTTTTCAAATTTAATAATCTCAACACACGTGGCCACCAGTATAAATTGTGTTTACCGAAGTCCAGGCCTGATATAAGAAAATATTCCTTTGCCGTTCGAGTAATAAATATTTGGAACTCCTTACCAAATGAAACCGTTAATTTGCGCTCTGCACGCGCCTTCCGCAACGCTCTCTGTAATACCGATTTTAGTAGATTTTATCGGGGTAGGGTGTTAGTGGCCGTTTAGCGGCCCATCCCCATCCCTATCTGTTTGGTCTCAGTCTTGGGCATTTGTGTTCCGTTTATTTTGAATAAAGGCCACTGTGGGGCCCCTAATTTTTTCGCGTGAGGTTGGCATTTTCATCTAAGGGTTAGCCTCAACACCCCCTTAGTACTGTACCTGCATGGGTAGTGCTTGCTTACCTTTGTACAGCTCTACGGAGATACAGCGCTGTAGTTTGGTGTTCAATTTCCACAGTTGTTCCCATTGGTACAAGAACTGGTCGCCCATCAACATGTAAACGCAAGCTATAAAATTGACGAAAAGCACGTGTTGAGACTATTCCAGCCACTTTCAACAGTTGGTTGAGCTCGTTTTGCTCAACAGAACTCAGATTAGACCACTGGGGACAAGCTTCCAACCCATAACTCCAAAGACGTATCCTTAATTCATATTTGCTGCTTGAATTTTGAAACGTAACAAATCTATATTTTGGAGTTATTAATCCATTATTTAAGTCATTCAGTAGCGTTTCCACGCCGATAATTTCTGCATCATAGTGATATCGAGCTGATTTTAATTGGTTCTCTGGCTTTTCAAGTTCTAGCTGTAGTCCTAGAGCATGGGAAACTTGTTCAGAGACAAATCTCACTACGTCACCAATGGTTATGTCAAACGAATTCAAAGGTGCCAACAGTTCTGTTAGATTGGTTGTTCTCTCATAAGTAAAATACGACTTTGTTTCAAAGTAGATACCTTCAGCATGGTATAGTGTTTGCAGAGCATAAAAGGTCCTCACCCATGGCGGTGGCACTACATCAAAGTAAGTCGAACTGTTAGCTAATGAGTACCAGATTTTGGTCTGCCAGTCAAGTTGGGAATAGACCAAATCTCCTTTTAATTGTTTAACCAAATTATAAATGATTGAACCCTCTGTGACATTACTCAGGTTGTGTACATGATTTTCACCTAGGGACAACGCCCTGTTCTCGTCGAACAACTTTCTTAGCTGTTTTTCATAAAAGTGAATCAGTAGATGATCAGCACTGCTAATTGTAGTCCATCTCTTTCCCAGTTTAAATGAATCCAACGTTTTTAGGATGCTATATGTATGCGGTTCTCCCCAATAGGGCTCATTGTTGGGTCCCTAAATATAGTAGTTGTATGGCACAGGATCACATCGCATCCAGGGATAGACCTATTTCCTCAGAGAATTTCAATTTGTAGTCTTAGTTTGTAGTTAAAAATTTTCGCGAAAATAATTTGTAGTCTTAGTTTGTAGTTGTCAAATTCAGGTTCAAAAAATATGTAGTCTTAGTTTGTAGTCAATTTGTAGTCAGGTTACCAATCGTCAGAAATTTGATATTACTGCAAGTTTTTGCCAATTGAACAATCAGTCATAGAAATTCTTTGCAAAAATAATAACCGGAGCCTGTTAATCGTTTTTCGAGAAAAAATGGTCTTTTCTACTAATAGATATTTCTGAAAACAAGCAGACAGAATTCATTGTTGAACAGAATTTCAATGCATTTGGTATTATATAAAAACAGAATGAGATATTTTTCAAAAACTAAGACAAGAAAAAACACGAACAAATTTGCAAAAGTCAATCATGTGGTCACTTTTCTTTGAAAATTTATACCGGAAAAAAGCGGGAATATTGGAAAAACGATCTTTCTAAGACTTTACAAAAAAAATTGCTTCGTTCTTGGTATTTGGTATGCTTATCATACGCTCAAGACAGCTCAAAGGCCGATTGAGGACTCAATTTATATAAAATTTCATTAAAAATTCGGAAAATTTCCAAGAAAAATGACTACAAATTGACTACAAATTCGCAAATTATGAAAAAGTAGTTTGTAGTCAATTTGTAGTCAGCTAAAATAATATGTAGTCTTGTTAATTTGTAGTCAGGATGACGTCATAATCGCCGAAAATATGTAGTTTGTAGTTAGTAGTTTGTAGTACTACGAATTAGGTCTATCCAGGGATGGATATTTTTCAGAAAAAAAACTTCGGCCTGTTTTTTTCCAGTTTTTTTTCCGGTTTTTTCCAAAATCGCGGAAAAAACTCCTGCTCAAGTTCTGAGAATCCTAACCTTGTTTTATGATTCCTAACGCTATCTAGCGTCTTCCTGAGTCTTTTCAGAACAGAAATACACGTTTTACTTAGATATAAATCACGAAACAGGCCTGAAACAGTCCCTGACAGGCTTCATCAATGTAAACGGTATATGCAAATTTTCTTACAGCAGTTTGCCTTTTTGTTTTAGATTGCCAAGTTTGGTATTTTCTGTTGTTTTTCTAATAGTTTTAAGTCAGTCCATCTCAAAAGCGCATTTTTTACTGAAAAATGACATAATCATGGGAAGCGCGTTTGCGCTTCACGGGGGTTTGTTGGTCATTTTCGGTCTATAAAGATTCTTAGATATCGTGTGGTGGGGCGGAAAATGCGCTTCTCTAATTATGCTCAGGTTTATTTTTTTTGTCGTATTTTGTGCCAAAAAGGGGTCTTTTTTTGGGTGTTTGTTTTACCTGTAACTTTTGCGTTTGTGAACGAATCTGGCTGGTTTCTGCTGAAGTTATATAACTTTTTGGGCTCTATCTTTTTTCAGGAAAATCGAGTCATTCGTTTTCAATTTAGGGCTTCAAAAATTTTTTTGTGAGGGGGTAATCCTCAGGGTCACTTTTTTTGCAGTTTTTCGAGTTTTTTAGATGCTTCTTTAGGTCTTTTGGGTTCGTCTTTTATATCAAAATGTTCGCCATTTTGGGGGAAATCTGTTGGTGCTAGTTTTTGTGTAGTGCTTTTAGTTTTTGAGTTATTTTCGATGCAATTTTTCTGTTTTTGCGCAACTAATGGAGCAACGAGGAAACTCAGGAAAATCCATTCATTGGTTTTCAATTGAGGACTTCAAAAAATTTTTCTTCATGGGACGGAATCCTCAGGGTCAGTTTTTTTTGCAGTTTTTCGACTTTTTACATGCTTTTCTCGCTCTTTTGGATTGATGTTTTATATCAAAAATGTTCGCCATTTTACGGAAAATCTGACGGTATTTTTAGTTTTTGTTTACTGCGTTTTGGTTTTTGAGTTATTTTGGATGGTATCCGCTTTTGAGAGCGTGATTGTGCACATGTTTCCCCACACAATCACGCTTTGCGTGCGGCTGTTTGTTAGCTATAAATGTGATTGGAAAATGAAAGTGCAAAAAAGTGACTGGCCAGTCACACGTCGATCACGCTTTGTTTTCAGTCTCTGCGCTGAGGAAAAGACTGCGGAATTGTTGACTTTATTTCTTCACTTGCCGCCCAAAAAACTGCTTCATCCTTCCTTTCTTTTCTCTTTGCTCGCTGCGCCCTGTTAGCTATACTGTTGCATGCGTATACGCATTACGCATATCATTACGCAAAGTACGCATTGCGTTTCAGAATGCGTATACGCATATGCATACGCATACACATTTGAATTTCATTACGCAATATTATTTCGCATTCTGCCAAAAGTTTGCATATTTTTGCGTAATACGTATTGGGTACGAAAACTGGCTACCTTTTCTAATGTCTTGCAAAAAATTTAGTTCAAGTTGTTACCTAATTGTGGTTATTCTTCATGTTTTTAGTGTGAGGTGAGGGTACCAGGAATTTTCTGAGATAATTTGAAGCTTCAACTAAGTTTTGCTTGCTGCTATTTAAAAATGGGGCTAAGTTTTGAGAGGAAGGCAAACCTGTGACAAATCCTTGAATTTATAGTTTCTATTTCTACAGTTTTGGGTGACATCAGTTGTGTTGTATGCTCAGGCTATCTGTTCATGTTTCCATGTATGTTTATTATGGTTTAATGCTACTAGACTTCTTGAAATGAACATTAAAACAAACTTTTTGTTCCTATAAAGCCTCGTTCTTTGTTCCTGAAAGCGCATATTGCCTGCCAGTTGAAAACATACGTACTGTACATCATACTTGTAACAGGTTATCCGCCGAAGGATTTAGGGTCTGGCGTCTGCTGAGCCTGAATTTTGGGAGGGGAGCTGGGCACTAAGAAACGCTCTCAAATCGCAAAAATGGCAATTTTTAGGCTAAAAATTGTAAAAAATGCTAATCTGATGGGCTGAAATACAGCTAAAAGGTGCTGTTTTACAGGCGGTTTTGGCAATTTTTGTGTCTGAAATTGCAAAAATCGTAAAAATTTGCTCAAAAAATTACTTACCACAAAAATCGGAGGGGGGGTCGGAAAAATCGTCTTGGAGGGGCAGACCCGCAGACCCCCTGTTTGTTACATGTATGCTGTAGATACTATAATGCAATTCTTAGAGGTCAGGAACTTATCATAAAGCCTCAAGTAATCTAAAAAACATGGATTATAATGTTGGATACCTAAACAGCATACTGTAGCCCCCTCAAAAAGACGGTTCTCCATATGGAGCCAAAGCGCGATATAGCGATAGTGAAATTCGCACCTAAAAAAATCCATGATGACGAATTTGAACTCAAAGTCGCAGCGTGCGAATTAAAATGGCGGCAAAGTCGCGTTTTGAGAATTTCAGGCGACTTTGATGTACGGGCGAATTTAGTGGTCATCGCGAAGGAGGTAGAGCCAAAAAATAGCTGTTCAGTGAAATTTCTGAATGTTTCTGAGATTACGCATTACGCATACGCAATACGCAAAATACGCATTAGTTTTTGCAATGCGTATACGCAAACTCATACGCATTTGTAATTGGAATGCGTATACGCATACGCATACGCATACGCATTTGAAAAATCCGGTATTAAACAACAGTAGTTAGCTAAGACAGAATTCGGTACGTTCCTATTGAATTTCTTCACTTGCCTCCCAAGTTTTCCTTTCTGTTTGCTTGCTGCTCTGTTAACTCAGAAAAAATAGGTGTGTTTCTCTTGATTTTCTTCACCTACCTCCCAAACAACTACTTTATTCTTCCTTTCTTTTCCGTTTTCTTGCTGCCCTGTTAGCTAAGATAAAATAGGTGTGTTTCGCTTATCACTATGTTTAGCGTCGGACGCTTATTATAGTGCTGTTAAAGCTGAAATCAGAGCGGGAAAACCCTGAATAAAGACAGGGAACGCGTGATTAGCCAGTAACGCTTTTTTGAAAATTTAAGTGAATGCAAAAACATTCCCTGCGTGATTGCCATTTTTTAGGCACGCTTTGAGTGCGGCGCAGGCATTTTCCCCAAATTTTCGTGATTGCATGTCCCTATGGCCAGGCACGCAAAAAATTTCTGCGTCTAAGAGATAGTGGTAAAATTTAAACAAAATTTTTAAACGACAGTATGTGATTTAGTGAGAAGTATGTACCATCATGATAAATTTTTAAATGAGATTATGTAATCCAGTGAGAAGTAGCATTTTGGTTAAATTGAAAGAAAATTTTGAAATGACAGTAAGTACCATCGTGATAAAATTTAAACAAAAGTTTTTCAACGACAGTATGTAATCCAGTGAGAAGTGGCCTACCATCATGATAAAATTTAGACAAGATATGCTGTTCAGTCAACCCATCATCATGTAAATGCATACAATTTGGGTCAAGAGAACCAAGAAAAAAGTCTGTTAGTACTGGTGCTGTTATGTTCTCGTATTTTGAAGTTAGCTAGGGGTTTCCCTAAACAGTCTCACTCATGGGGTATGGTGTCGCGTGTAAAGGCAGGGATATCTCTGCAAAGTATTCCCCATCACAATAGGGAATATATGAATAACGTGGGTTTGTTGGTGTCAGTATCCAAGATGTAAAGATTAGGATATCAACTTTAGCTCCAAACCCCAACTAGCCAACAAACCCACCCCGCGCAAACGCAATCGCCACGGCAGACTGCTGAATGCGTCTGAGTGGTGTGCATCTTGTCTTGCGCTTATGGCTTACTAACGCCAGTTGTTTTCTGTTCTACGGATCGATTCTAGGTCAAAATGCCCCCCCCCACCATGGAATAAGGGTCCCGACCACCCAGATGGCCAAATCTGAGCCTAAGGCTCATGCCGCGGTAGCCGGTAGCCAGGTCGCTTCAACCGTATTTCGTTTATGCAGACAATGTACATTTTTTGATCGAATAAAAGACTAGATTTTAACGTTTGCAGAGGTTAGATTGATGGCTGTTGAATAAGGGTCGTGACCTAGACAACATAGCTATGGATAGATATTTAGATCCACATCTTTATGAGATTGCGTTCTTTACCCTCTATATAGCTTTATAACAATAGAGCTTAACAGTAGTTAAGGGATCATGCATTGGTCCTCTACTCTTTCTAATTTATATACAAATGTAAATGATTTGCCTCAAGTTATAGCTCAATTCAACGTTCAAATCAAAATGTTTGCTGATGATTGTAAGATATATCTAGGTTTGCCTAAAGACCAAACGGATTTGTCTCAGTTTCAACGTACCATTGAAGCTATTTTCACCTGGTGTAATTCGGTCAAACTTAAACTTGCATTGCACAAATGTTCCATACTTTATTTAGGGAATACAAACCCAAAGCATGAATACGAAATTTATGGTTCACAAATTAACTCGGTCTCAGAGATTATGGATTTAGGTGTTCTTGTGGGACTCGATCACCATGACAACTTATCCTTTTCTAAGCATTGTGTTAAAATCGCCAGTGATGCATCTAAACGAGCTCATTTGATTCATAAAGCTTTTTCATACCGTAACCCCAAATTTCTTACTGAGCTTTTTAAGACGTATGTCAGGCCTAAATTAGAATATGCCACTGCTGCATGGAACCCATACAAAAAGAAAGATATATTAGTGGTTGAAGGTGCTCAACGGGTTTTTACACTGCGGCTCTCTGGCTGTGCACATCTGCAAGGCGCTTACTTTGAGCGCCTTAAGGCGCTAACTCTTGAAACACTCGAGTACCGCAGGCTCGTGGTTGATTTGCAATTCGTTTTCAAAATAGTTTACGGCTTGATCGATCTGTCTTTTGACGACTTTTTTCAAAGACCCCTCCTTTGCACTACACGGGGCCATTCTCAGAAACTGTCTCTTCCTTCTTTGGAAAAGAATTTGGACTGTAGAAAACACTTTTTCTTGATGAGGGTGATACACATCTGGAATTCCTTACCTAACGATATTGTAGAATCTAGAAATTTGACGATTTTCACGGAGAAACTAAAAAAATAGATCTTTCAGGCTTCCTCCTTTTTCAGTAAAGGGTGCACCGTTCTTTTTAGACATTGTGCATCCTGTTGCCCACTAACACTCTTTCTGCGCAGTTGATTTACTAACATGTTGTCTTGCTTGTGCGACAAATAAAGTTCAGTTCAGTTCAGTTCAGTAGTAGAGCCGGGTAACCATTGAACATTGCTTACCACTGAAGGTCGATTGCACAAGACAATTCCAAGGAGACTTGATTATGTCCCTGGTCAAACGTTACATCTAGTAGAACAAGTGATTTTCTGTTTCTAATAGATACAATAGCAAAGATAGATCTACATACTGTATGGTAATGGTTGCTCATAGCTTTCATTCGAAGCAAATGCATTCTATTGTATGTCTAGAAGAGACGTAATTCTTGACATAATGATAGTTGGATTGCCCCAAAAACTCATTGTCACGCATTAAATACACTGTAAGAAAGATGAAGATTACAACCTTGTGTTGCACTTATGGAGGTGCATTGTAATGCTTAAATAGATAGCTTAAATTGCAGGACCTAGAAAACCATTGCACTATGGAGGTTTGACTGCATCTATGTACATATCTGATAAGAGGCCGTCCATAAACGATGTCGTTCCAGAGGGGGGGACGAGATCGGCTGAAATGCGATGATAGATGATGCACCAGGAGAGGGAGGGTGTTAGCAAAAAACGACGTTGCTTTTTTCGAATTTAAAGGAACTTTGATTGTATTGGGGGTAAACCGAAAACGACGTCGCCTTAGGGGGGAGGGGGTCCTCAGAAACGACGCAAGGCGATTTTGGGGGAGGGGGGTCCGAAAAATCGGGATTTTGCAACGGCGTCGTTTATGGACGGCCCCTAAGTGGCCGTCCATAAACGACGTCCTCTTACAGAGGAGGAGGGGTCGACTGAAATGCAACGATAGATGATGCACCAGAAGGGGAGAGAATTATGTTTAGCAAAAACGACGTTTATCGGAATTCTACAGAACTTTGTGATGTGCTATTTTCGATTTTAGTATGTACATGCTTTCAAAAGCTTCTATGTACAGAAAAGCTTCCCAGAAAATGGTTAGTAGGGATTTATTTAATTGATTATGCAGTACCAGAAAACACTCAGTGTTGTTCCCAGTAAATTTACTGAGTAAAAGTTACTCGGTACTTAGTTATTTTGAATTAAAATAAGTACTTTTACTTTGGGGTAAAAAATTTTCTTAATTTTACTTACTGAATACCGAGTTTAAATTTTGAATTACTCAATTAGAAAAAAAATCGGTAAACTCAGTACTCGGTAATTTACTGAGTTGTTTACTGAGTAAAAACTTCTGGAATAGGTACTCGTCTCATCTGTGTAGAAAATAATACATTTTTTCTTTCATTTATCTATCTGCTCGCAACAAAAAAACACAACTTTTGCAAATTTTTAGAGAAGGAGAAAGAAGAAAAATAAAGAGGAGAAGGAGAAAGGAAGTAAAGAAGGGTGACGCGCAGTTAGTCAATGGAGTTCCAGAGTCTCTTTGTTTGGTGACAAGCCATTCTCAGTTCATTCCCATTGATGTTGTGCAGCAAGCACCTTGTGAAGATATGAGCTCTGGTTTTTGTTTCAAGAGGATAGTGAAGAAGAAGAGAGAGAAAGAGAAAGTCGAAGAGAAAAGGCAAAAGATGTTTGGAGGAAGAAGGAAGAAGAGAATGATGAAGAAGAAAGTTATGCGGAGCAAGGTTTTGAGAAGTAAAAGGATGTTAAAGAGAAGTAGGATGGTGAGGAAGAAGTTGAGAATGAAGAGAGTGAAGAGAATGAAGAGAAGAAGAGTTGAGAGAAGAAGAAGAAAGAAAGTGAGAAGAAGAAGACAAAGAAGGAGCATGATGGTTCATTTGAATTCGATGTACAAGAGATGGAAGCATGTGTCTCCGATGACAAGGCAACAGATGCAAGCGAAGGCACAGCAAGGCCGAAACATCGCCCGCAAGAGATCGAGTCAACGTGCTGTTAGTGCAGAGCAGGTTACTGGAGATGCCGAGTCAACAGAGGCAGAGCAGTTCTCACATTCATTCGTGTTCCCTGGCCGTCAGGCACAGCAGAGGCCCAGTCCACGTCCGCAAGGGGGAGTGATGATAGAATGTGTGATTCCCAGGTGTTTGTATTATCAAGTTATCGAGTGGTTGTGTGTCCGCTTGAGAGTGTGTGTGTTTGTTGTGTAGTGTGCCAGACTCCACACTCCGTTTCAGTATGTACTGCATTTTTGCGGGGGGAACAGAAAACAACGTTGCCTAAGGGGAAGGGGTCCCCAGAAAGTTACAAAGCGATTTTCGGTGGGAGGAGGGGAGGGTTTGTGATCGGGATTTTGGGATGACATCGTTTACAGATGGCGCCTAAGAAATTGTTCCCGTCCAGCCTGCTCACGTACCAGTTCAGCAATTATCTCCAAAAATAACTCCATTGGTCTTTCACAAACTTGATGCAGTGCAATCTTCTCATTGAACCTTAAGTGAAGCACAACTTCTGGCAGACCAGAGTCTACGTTAGATGAGATGGTTGTTACAGTTAGAGTCTGACCGGATGCATACTCAGTAAAAACGTTGTACAGATTGACCAGTGTGTATCCACTGAAGCCGATTATGATGAGATACCAGAAAAAGACCTCTTTCCAGCTGTTAGCACTTCTTATGTAACCAAAAGCTGATATGGATGTACCTGAGAAGAAAGCATTTTTACGCAGCCAGTGACTATCCATAACTGGTCATTGAATGTGGAAACGATATGCATATGCATAGCTATTAGGAATAAAGGTAGGTTGGAAGCCAGATATTTCAGCGAAATATTGGATTAGACTTCAAATGAACTGCCAATTATGGCTATTGAATTCCGGTTGGGCTTTAATTAGAGTGCAACGTACTATTAATGATTGCTGTTTAGTTTGTGTTATCGGACTAGGCTTCCAATGAACTGCCAATGATGGCTATTGAATGCTGGTTGGGCCTTAATTAGAGTCCAAACTACTATTAATGTTTTACTGTTTACTTTGAGTTATAGGCTTTCTTAGAAATATATACAGTAGTGCACAAAAAAAATGTCCTCTCCACTTTTTCGGGTTCACTAAAATCACTGTTTTTCACTCAATTCTCAACGAATTTGAACCAAATTTTCAGGGTAGGTGCCCAATTAGTCCAGCTACTTGTGTTACAGTTTCGGCGCGAAAATTCAAATTTTGGCGGGAAATTTAAACGAAAATGCGAAAATCATATGGTCTCATAAAAACGGCTCTTACTCAAGAAATACAAAAGCTACGCCCGTGAAATCACGGCCGCTTATAGACCCAATATAGTGCAATTTTAGGTAGAAGTTTCAAAACCCTCGCTCAAAGTACGCGCGAGAATCCGATTTTCAAAGTTGGCAAAAAATCGGGATTTATCATCATTTCCAAAGCTAACATTTTGAGGTTCACTAAAATTGCCCGTTTTCAGTCAATTCTCTGTCCATTTGAACCAAATTTGCAGAGTACGTGCCCAATGGTTCTGGCTAACTCTGCTAGAATTTGAGCGCGAAAATTCAAATTTTGGCGGGAAATTTAAACGAATATGTGAATATCATAAAATGGTCTCATAAAAACGGCTCTTACTCAAGAAATACAAAAGCTATTCTGGTGAAATCATGGCCGCTTGTTGACCCAATATAGTGCAATTTTATGCAGAAGTTTCAAAACCCTCACTCAAAGTACGCGCCAGAATCCGATTTTCAAAAATGGCTGAAAATCGGAATTTATCCATTTCCAAAGCTAACATTTTGAGGTTCACTAAAATTGCCTGTTTTCAGTCAATTCTCTGCCAATCTGAACCAGATTTGCAGAATAGGTGCCCAATGGATCTGGCTAACTCTGCTAGAATTTCGGCGCGAAAATCCAGATGTTGGTGGGAGATTTAAACATTAGTAAGAACAATTTTTGCAGGATACTTTGTAGTTTAAATTTCCCGCCAACATTCGAATTTTCGCGCCGAAATTCTAGCAGAGTTAACCAGACCCACTGGACACCTATTCTGCAAATTTAGTTCAGATTGGCAGAGAATTGACTGAAAACGGGCAATTTTAGTGAACCTCAAAATGTTAGCTTTGGAAATGGATAAATCCCGATTTTCTGCCAACTTTGAAAATCGGATTCTCGCGCGTACTTTGAGTGAGGGTTTTGAAACTTCTCATAAAACTGCACTATGTTTGGTCTACAAGCGGCCATGATTTCACAAGAATAGCTTTTGTATTTCTTGAGTAAGAGCCGTTTTTATGAGACCATTTTATGATATTCACATATTCGTTTAAATTTCCCGCCAAAATTTGAATTTTCGCGCCCAAATTCTAGCAGAGTTAGTCAGACCCATTGGGCACGTACTCTGCAAATCTGGTTCAGATTGGCAGAGAATTGACTGAAAACGGGCAATTTCAGTGAACCTCAAAATGTTAGCTTTGGAAAATGGATAAATTCCGATTTTTTGCCAAATTTGAAAATCGGATTCTCGCGCGTACTTTGAGCGAGGATTTTGAAACTTCCACAGAAAATTGCACTATATTGGGTCTATAAGCGGCCGTGATTTCACGGGTGTAGCTTTTGTATTTCTTGAGTAAGAGCCGTTTTTATGAGACCATATGATTTTCGCATTTTCGTTTAAATTTCCCGCCAAAATTTGAATTTTCGCGCCGAAACTGTAACACAAGTAGCTGGACTAATTGGGCACCTACCCTGAAAATTTGGTTCAAATTCGTTGAGAATTGAGTGAAAAACAGTGATTTTAGTGAACCCGAAAAAGTGGAGAGGACATTTTTTTTGTGCACTACTGTATAATTCCAGACGAGATAAGTTTTGCACTATTGATCTGATATATCATCGCAAAGTTAGTGGATATGATGCCACATCAGTGCACAAATTACCTAATACCACATAAGTTATTAGCAATGTATCATTTTTCTGCATAAGTGTTGGCCATATATTGAGAAGTTTCCAAAAGCTTATGGCGACACGACATTAACCTTGAAACTGTTACAGATCAGTTTGTAGACTTGCTCTGCTAACAAGAGCAAGGCATGCAGTATTGCGATGATGCTAACCCCGATCCAGAGGTCCAACTGTCCACCAATGTCACTGAGAAATGTGGCAAAACTTTTGGCTTTGACTGTTTTATAGATTGGGTAACTTTGTTTCTACAAGTATTATGAAATTAGTAGGGTTCCGACGATATATCGATATCGATATCGAAAAGTCGATATGTCGACCCTTTTTCCAATATCGATATCGATATCGCGATATTTCGCATCGATATTTTCGATATTTTATGTCCGGAAAAACTAAGGAAAAAACTGACACCAAGTTTATTTCTCTGGACCAGTAAAAAAAACAGTTTTTCGTGGACAGCTCGGAAATCGATGGTATAGTCAAAAGCTAACAGTGATGATTGCTCTCAGAAACATCAATTTCTTGGCACTCTCAGCTTTCTGACAGCAACGCTTAGGTTCTTAAATGTCTGCAGCAACACTGAAAAGCTGCTCAGTCCGCACACTTGAAGCAGGAGGGCAGAAGCAGGCATGGGCTAGCATTTCAGCTGAGGGGTCATAAATTTATAAATACTGGAGAGGTACTGTCGGCTGATAACTGGTTGAAAGGATGGTAAGCAAAAAAACTCCGATTTTCCGGTCGAGGCCTTATTTGTGATTAAACTATATTATTCTGTCTGAGCTCGTTTATGCCTTAGGCAACCGACAAGCGATGACAAGGGGGAGGGGGTCGAAAAATGGCCAAAAATCGATGACATCATTTTTGCACGGCCCCCTAATGATGGTGCAACATCGGGCTGAGGGGTCAAACTTTTCATTGGAGGACTTTAGAAGGGCCACTAGCTTTTCTGCGATTCTCTACAGATCGCTGATTGCATCAGTGCTTGACTGATAAGCAGCAAAAGCAATTTGCTCTTTCAAATTCTCAGATTTTCTTGCATAACTATAAACATCGATATTGAGCTGAAAATATCGATATCGAATATCATCGAATTTTGATATCGTTGGAACACTACTAAAAATCGCTCTTTTAAGCTGCCAAATAGCGTTTTAGAGCTAAAAACAAGCAATAATGACAAAAAGGGCTTCCAAAACCCCCGATTTGTCTTAAATATCAGCAGTGGATACGCCAAATTCAGTTTCCAAAGGCTTTTCAAGCGAATTTTAGGCTAAAAATTAGTGATTTCTGAGCCAGTTTGTTAGTACTGGAGCCACTACTAGTACTTGTATTTTTGGGTTGGGGGGGGCGTCCCGTAACCTGTCTCGGGGGAGGGGGGTTTGGCCTTTTCAGCAGGGGGTAACCTCCCCGAACCCCCTAGTACATGTATGGTACAATATCATACATGTAACTGGGGGTCTGGGGGGTCCGCCCCCCAACCGGGTTAGGCCAGACCCCCCCGGATGGGACCCCCCCCCCCCCGAGACGATTTCACCGACCCCCCTCAGATTTTTCTGGCAAGTAAATTTTCGAGCCAATTTTTGCAATTTTTTACACTTTCACACACAAAAATTGCCAAAATCGCCTGCAAAACAGCAGTTTTTAGCAGTATTTCAGCCCAAATTAGCGATTTTTGGCAATTTTTAGCCAAAAAATTGCGATTTTTCTCGATTTTTGAGCGTTTTTTAGTGCCCACCCCCCTCCCCTTAAATTTTGGCTCAGACCCCTCGGCCGGCGCCAGACCCCCCCCAACCCCCCTCCCCCATCGGCGGATGACCTGTTACATGTATGTACAATATATCCTTATAAGCACCTCTTTTTTGGAAAAAATAAGGTGGTAAAATGTTCCTTTATCATCAGACTGATAGTGGAGAGTATTAACTTTTGCAGACACGGTTTGACATGCCAATTGCCAGCACTGTAGAGTGCAGTTATCTTCTTGTGCCTTGTAGTAATCCTTCAGATGGCTGCAGGTTCCAGAATTGGCCAACTGTAGCTCACCAACCTCGGGTAGAAGGGCATACAGGGACCAGGGCACTCTGCTGTTGCAAACTGTTTCTGCCCAATCTCTGATGCACTCGCCTGTGCACCTGGTCACTTCAGTCTTATTTAAACATTCCCTACAGTTCAAAGAAACTCTTGTAGAAACAATTACAACTTTATGTAAAAGTAGCAGAGCTTACTTTTTAATAGATCGCCTATCATATATAGCTGCAGTTGCATGTTCAATTTCCACAGTTTTTCCAATTGGCAACTCAACACTATTACCATCAATGTGTACACGCAAACTGGAATATTCTTTATATAGATCGCGATATAGGTTTCTCGCATATTGAAGGAGAAGTGTAAGCTTTTTTTGCTCCTGAAACGGTCTTGCAGCCCACGCTGAGCAACTATTTGCTGCAGCACTCCAAGCACGTATCTTTAGTTCATACTTCTGGCTTGAATTTTGATTATTTGGAAAGCGAAATCTCCCAACAATGCCATTCTTGATTGATTCGTAAGTTTGTGGGGCAAACCCAATTATTTCGGAGTTGAGATATTGTTTCTGTTTATTTCCGTTTGTATGAAAAGTTAGCTGCACTCCTATACCGCGGGATATTTCTTCAGAAACAAAGCTCACAACATCATTGACAGTTAGGTTGAAGTTCTTCAGGGGCCCCAACAAACTGCTCAGACTGGTTGTTCCTAGGTTAGAGCCATAATTTGCGTTGGTGCCTTCAAGACGGTCGAGCATTTTCAGAGCATGGAAAGCCCTGACCCAATGCGGCGGCACAATATCAAAGTAACTTGAACTGTTAGCTCTTGAGTACCAGATTTTGGTCTGCAAGTCGAGTTCGGAATACACCAATTCTCCATTTAATTGCTTAACCAAATTTGAAGTGATGGAATTTTTTGTGGCATTACTCGATTTCTTAAGATGTTTTTCAGTGTTGGAAAGTGCCACATTCTCTTCGAACAGTTTTCTTAGTTGCTTTTCGAAAAAATGAATTTTAAGAAAGTCGGCAGCAGCAACTCTGTATGGATCCTCACTTTTTCTGTCTGCCTTAACCATTATAAACCACACGTCATATTTTGCGTGTTTTGAGAGATCAATACCGTTCTCAAATAATTTCTTTTTGGCAACCTAGAGAAAGAGTATGTATGGGGCACTATTGAACTTAAAACACCTCACTTTTTCCTCAGCTGATCTTGAAAACCTGATTCTGAATTTAAGTCTAAATCTGTATTAATCTAGATCTAAATCTGATTCTAAAAATAACTGTAAAATTATTGCAAAATTCTAAATATAATTATAAATCTCAATCTGAAACTAAATCTTGATCTGAGTTTGAATCTAAAGTTAAACGTAATTTTAAGAGTCAATCTCTGATTCGATCGAGTCTTGGCCCTTTGCTTTATTCAGACCCAAAATTGAAAGTTTGGCGTAGAGGGCTGTAAGTTGGAGGGCTAACACGTGTCAACAGATTATATAACCACCGCAAAGGATTTCCCTTTCGATGCTCCACGCTCGAGATATGGCCCTCTGAAAATCGGTCCACTTAACTATGGGACCGAAATTTCGAAATCGAATTTCTAGTGCACTAATCAGAGTTGGGACTTAATAATTGGGGCTTTAAGGTAACTTTTGGAGTACTTTAAGAATCAAGGATCGAATTCCATTTTTGAGGAAAAAAAATTTTTTGACCCCCTTTGGGCCCCCTAGCTCGTCTGGAAATCCCTCTTAACAATTTTTCTTATTTCAAAATATTGTAACGCTATCACTTCCCTACAATTTGGTATAAAACACAGTGGCTGAATGAGCAATGTGGTCAAATTTAGCTTCAAACATGAAAAGTCAACAAAATCCATGACAAAAATCCGAAAATTTTGATCATTTCTAATAATTGAAGCTATATTTCACCACAATTGCTCCACGGTTCAGTCAATGTGTTTTATACCACATTGTAGGGAAGTGATAGCGCTACAAGATTCTGAAATAAAAAAAACTGATCAGGGGGTTCCAGACGAGCTAGGGGGCCCAAAGGGGGTCAAAAAATTTTTTTTCCTCAAAAATGGAATTCGATCCTTGATTCTTAAAGTACTCCAAAAGTTACCTTAAAGCCCCAATTGTTAGTCCAGAACTGAAGTTGGTAGGCCAGAAATGCCAATCGGAAAGTTTGGTGCCTTACAAAAAGTGAAAATTTTGATGATTTTTCATCTTTGAAGCTATATTTCACTACATTGCTCCACCGTGTAGCCACTGTGTTTTATAGCACATTGTACAGAAGTGATAGCGCTACAATATTCCGAAATAAGAAAACTGATCAGGGGAGGGTTCCAGACGAGCTAGGGGGCCCAAAGGGGCTCGAAAAAAATTTTTTTCCTAAAAAAATGGAATTCGATCGTTGATTCTTGAAGTACTCAAAAAGTTACCTAAAAGCCCCAATTTTTAAGTGCCAACTCTGATTAGTGCACTAGAAATTCGATTTCGAAATTTCGGTCCCATAGTTAAGCAGACCGATTTTCAGAGGGCCATATCTCGAGCTTGGAAGATCGAATTGGGAAATCCTTTGCGATGGTTGTATAACCTGTTGACACGTGTTAGCCCTCCAACTTACAGCCCTCTACGCCAAACTTTCAATTTTGGGTCTGAATACTCAGACTCGATCGAATCAGAGACTGACTCTAAGATGCATTTTGCGAGAAAGTCAGCTTTGGTGACGAAGAGACGGGGCAAGCAGGGTCATCTCACGGATCTGGCTGATATTAAAATCTGTTAAAATAGAGCACAGTCGAAGACCAACGGTGCATGCCCGGCCACCAGCAACCCCCAAGAACCGGAGCTACCCTCCTCAAAGTAGGGTCGGCAGCATGCATGCAGGGCTGTTGGGTCGGTTTTTTTCCTCGGTCAACTAAAAATCGCCAAAAATAGCTAATTTGGGCTGAAATACAGCTAAAAAGTGCTGTTTTGCAGGCGATTTTGGAAATTTTTTGTGTCTGAAATTGTAAAAAATTGTCAAAATTTGCTCAAAAATTTACTTGCCAGAAAAATCGGAGGGGGCGTCGGCGAAATCGTCTCGGGGGGGGGGGGGGTCCCCCATCCCGGGGGGGGTCTGGCCTAAGTCAGGTGGGGGCAGACCCCCCAGACCCCCTGTTACATGTATGCCCCCAGCCGAATTCAGGGGTTTTTTTTCTGAAACCCTGTTTTGGGTTAGAACAAACTGCTAAAATTCAGGGTTTCAAGACATATAAACCGTAACCGGAACCCTAATTTGGGTTTCTGAAACCGTAAATAGGGTTCCGGAACCCTAGTTTGGGACTCTGAAACTCTAATTAGGAACCTTAATTTGGGTTTCAGAGACCCAAAACTACTGTTGTTTGTGTATACACATACACATTTACCATACACAAAAATACACATTGTTTTTTCAATGTGTATACACATACACATACACATACACATTGAAAATTCAGATACACATTACCATACACAAACACTGCTCGGAATGTGTATTTTTGTGTATGTGTATTTGATCAGCAAAAGCCGATAAAATTTCGAACAGAATCGTAAAATTTCGATGTTTTTGCTGCAGTAATATACTGTAGATATCCTGATAAAGCCTTCAAATGGCCTAAGTAACTCGATTTCAAAGCTATCCAAGGTTTCAAGCAGCAGACATTGAGAGATTTGATTTTCTTAGCATTTCTGGCTCAAAATCTACCAAAAAATTTGCATTTTTAGTACAATACACATACACAAATATACACAAAAATACACATTGTTTTGTTGAATGTGTATACACAAATTACCATACACATTTGAAAGTAAATGTGTATACACATACACATACACATACACAAACGGAAAATCCAATACCAAACAACAGTACCCAAAACACGGTTTCGGAACCCTAATTAGGGTTTCAAAAGATGAAAATAGGGTTTCAGAGGCCGTAAATAGTGTTCCAGAACCCTAATTTGGGTTTCAGAGACCCAAAACACGGTTTCGGAACCCTAATTTTGGTTTCAAAATTTCTAAATAGGGTTCCAGAAATGCATTTTAGCTGTATTATGTCGAATAAAATAGAGCTTTTTTGCGCGTTTTAAAGCAAAAACAGTTTTTTGCACGTTTTTAAAAAAATATGATTTTTCTGCACGTTTTAAAACAATAAATAAGGTTTTAAAGGGCATTTTTGCACTTCTGACAGGATTTTTACCCGATTTTTAGTCCTCAAAACCTTTGTTTTGAGCCCCAAAAAAGGTCGCTAAAACCCACTTTTGGACACGAAAAATAGGCCGCTGAAACCCCCTTTGGAAATAGTGCTGAAACCCTATTTTGGATCTGGAACCCCCCCCCCCCAGCCGAAAACCCCGCTACATGTATGGTCGGCAGCAATTTTCGGGCTCATTTTAATTGCTCTGACACATTCCATTCAAACGATCACCCTTCATTCGTTTCTTAAGCTAGGATTCCGACTAGCATGGTTTTGTAGCTGTTCAAATGGCCCTTCAGATTCTGGTACTCCCGTTTCCAGATCATAGCTGGTTCCGATCCGATCCGATTTGCGGGGGGGCCTTACGGCCTGCGATCAGACTCGAGGTCCATTCCGCTACCCCCGTGGTTTCGTCATCTCGGACGTTTCCCTTCTTTCACTGCCAAGCCACTCAAGCCATGCTGTTGGGCGCCAGGTGCTAAGAGAGCGCCTGGCGCATTGACGTCATAGTGCTGGCAGCGTCCACCGCCGCCCGGTCAGAGCACTAAACCGGTATAGGCCTTGTTGTGTCGTCTCAGCCAGCACTTGACGTCATTGATCTTTCTCCAACGTGGCATCCAACGTGGCATGCTATAGGAGCGGCTTCGGTGCAATGGCAGATCCAGTTGGTTCCCATTTTACCTACTCGCTGTAACCAGCTTTCGGTGGCCTGGGTGGAGCGTTGTGCCGACGACCAACTCTTTGCAGCAAGAGACTTGCCGCGCCGAGAGGATGAACCACTACAACCGCTAGGGATGCAGGGGCCGCCGTGACTCAGAGGCAGCGAGCTACCCACTGAGCCAACGACGCGGCCATAGCTGGTTACCGAGATCTTCACCGAAAACTGCGAAACTGCCCCAAAATGCCACTCCATGTTTTTTCGAAAAATCTTTATAACTTTTTGTGTAAAGGCCCTGCCAAGCAAATGTTGTAACAAAAGTTGGGGATGAGCTGGCCAAACAAAATGAGCGCACTAAAGTGTGCGGTTTGGGCGAGGGGGGTGTTTTGGCCTCTCAAAGGTGTGCAAAAAATTTTTTTCTGCAAAGCTTAGTGGTTAGCATACTGTTATATGCAGTTTTGTGTGCTGAGTTCGAAAATGCATTCAGTTTAGCTAGACTCGCTCTGGATCGGAAGAAATTTGCGTCCAAATTTGCAACCAACTTTATTTCTTGAGTGGCACTACTCGCTAGTATGATCGTTAACCGCGGTGCAATGCAGTTTTTCTTATGTAGTTTTTGCTGCTGATTCCGAAAATAACTCTATTTTTGCTCTACGTTGCCGAGTTTTGAAGATATCGGCATTTTGATGATTTGGGAAGAAAACGGCTGCACTTGTTATAACAGGCTCGTTTGAAAGGTGACCCAATTCGGTCGCATGTAGGGTACAGAGCCATAAAATCTATATCACCTAATGCAGTTTTTGCCGCATATTACGAAAATGACATCTATTTTTCAATCTGACTGCTCCTGAGCTACTTATGTGATTTTTATGCCCTGGTAGTCAGACAATAAGCTATCTCAAAATTGAACAGCAGTAGAGAAAAGCAAAGGTCATTTTTGAACTCAGCGGGTCAAAATAGGTCGGGTACACTATTGACTGACAAAAGGTTCCTTCAGAAATGCATGAATGTTGAACATTTATTTCAGGATTATGGCTTCTCATGACATGTTTCTTAATGTAATTTCAGAGGTCCATCACTTGCGATCGAGCAGCCGTAGCGCAAAAACGTGATGATATTCTGAATCAGGAGAA